>JAFMPE010029772.1:1318-17184 GCA_024759925.1 Ficus religiosa | reverse complement strand
AAAATTTTTCAGAAAAAAATAAAAACTGAGATGAAAATTTTGAGTTTGAGTTGATAAGCCAAATGAGACCTGAATATGAGAATTTGGAAAAAAAAATTTTTTACACGTATAATTTTGTAATAATATCATATTTAATTTTATTAAAAAATATATGGGGTGTTTGGCAGGATAATTTAACTCAAGTTAAACTGTATTTTTTTAATCTTTTTTTGAAAAAGTTTTTTGTTTTTTCTGAAAAAAAAAATTTTGTCTTTTCTGAAAAGTCAACAAAAATTACTATTGAAATTTAAAATTTTTAAACTCAACTCATTCAACAAACAAATCTATAGAGTTTAAATTCTTTATTTTTGAATTAAAAAGAAAAAAGAAAAAAGAATTTCAGGATAAGCTTCGTTTGGCAAGAAAGCATGAGAAAGAATGGTGGACTATAGGAGGTGAAAGAGAAGAGGAAAAAGAGAACTTCTATTTTTAATTGATATAAAAGAATATACAATAACAACGTATTTGACAAATCGGTTATTATGATCTAATAACAAACTATTCTGATTAGTTGAATTCTTCTTTATTAACCTTTATGTATTATAAGATTTTAAAATTAAATATTTTTTTTATATTACTAATCAAGTTATTTTGTTTTATCCTGATATCTCGATATGTCTCAAATTCGTAATGATGGAAGTTTATTTGTCTCTTCATTTCATAATGAAGTGAAGTTGTTCCTCTAACACTCTTATCATAAGATCATTCCTACAATCTACAGGCGCGGATTCGATGTATATTTAGCTTGCGCTTGTTGTAAACTTGAAAGGTACATCTTAAAACTTTGATTCGTGCTTTATTCCAATGTGAAGCTGCAGGTGTTGCTTGGTGGTCTAGTGTTTTTGGGAAGAATAAGCTGCTAGTAGAATTGACTCATTGAGTTTTTTTCCTTCTTTATTTGAGGAAGCTAGACATGGATCACTTTGAGCTCCTTTGCAATGATCTTCTGGTTGGTTTGGAAAGAGAAGGACGCTCGATAAAATTTTGGAAGTAGCTAGGTTGGCTTGAGGATTTCAAGATCGGTCAAAGAAGTTTGCAGGTGTTGGTAAGAAGCCGTAGTGTTGAGAACGGAAATTGAGAACGGAAATGGATCCTACATGAAATGGACATGATGAAGTTAAATGCCGATGTATCTTTGTTGTCTAATGGGGAGAAAGTAGTTTGAAAGGCATGATCTCATATCATAATTGCTTTGTTATTGAGGATTTCTTGGCGAAGGTTTTCGATGCTTTTGATCCTCTTATTGACAAATTCCTTTTTAATTTGAGATGGGCTTGAATTTGCTTTAGATAGCAATCTTCATGTTGACGAATTTGAATGTGATTCTATTAATGAAGTTAGAAGTGTTCTTGATATTCACATTTCTCGTACAAGGAATAAGATTGCCCAATAACAAATTCCCCACCCTTTGGAACAAATTCATTGGAACAAAATTCCACCCCCCCCCCCCCCAGCCTTTTCTGTTGGTCATGATGTTTTTATCTAGAGGAAAATTCGTCGAGTCTCCTGACTCTATTGTAGGTGTAAAAATGGATTGTCCAACCCATGGGGTCTAAAGGGCAAGCGGGTCGATTGGTGCTTCTGGTAGAAACAAATGTTGGCCTAACCCGACAAGCCACATATGTTCTACATGTAAATTAACTTTAAAAAATGCTTAAATTTTCATTTTTCTAGACTGTTTTGCAATTGATTTTTTCCCCCCTCCCCCCCCCCCCATACGAGGTTATTTAAGATTTTTAAATAGTCAAATTTGAGTATCGACCAGGTATGAATTCAATATTCACTTGAAATATTCTTGTACATATTTGATGTATCATGAATAAATGATATATTTTTTGAATAAAGACAAAATACACGTATGTATAGATATCCTCATTATATATCATTTCTATATATTTTTTTTGTGCCGAATGATTAATTTGTTTAATATAATTCTTTTTATTGATTTATTACTCTTGTTACAATTGAATAAGAACACAAAATTATAAAAATAGAACATGAAACATATATTAGTTATTTTAGCCTAAAATCAATCATCATAACGTTTGTCTAAAATTGTAATTGTTTATAATAACTTTTAAAAAGTCAAACAAATTAACAACGTTGTATATAGCTTAATGTGTTAATTGCTAGTTACTATAGCAAAATAGAAGCAAGCATTTTTTTTTTTTTTAATACAATGATGAGAATACAGAGGAGAAAAGAAAACAAATAATGGCAACGCTTTTAAAAACAACAAAAAAGAGGTAAAATGTTAAGAGACGAACCTAGTTTACAAGAAAATTTTTAGATAGATCATATTTTAGATAGGAGAAAAAAAATATTCATGATTTAATTTTTTAAAATGTCATCATTCGTTTTAAATTTTTGTGAGTTTATTTTTTAAAATTTCACTAAAAATAAATTTAAACGAACTGACACGTTTATATATTTAATTTTTTTAATGAGAAAATGTTCACGTTTTTTCACTCTTATAATTTTATGGAACTTGACAGTATACCAAAACATTAACAATCAATTTAATTAAAAAAAAGTAAAAAAGAAATATTACTTTTGAGTTTTTTTAATAAGGCCACGAAAGCCATGTGCTTAGGATAAAGATCAAAGAGGGGAAAAAAAATAAAAAAAGGTAAACAAAAAAAATCATAGGCTAACACATGGTGAAATGAAAAGGAGACCACGTTGACTCTTTTATATATTTTAAGATTAAGATTTAAGATTACCTGTTGAGTTAGAGAAAAAAACATAATACTATTTAATATATAGATGCACTTTTTCTTAACATTTCAAAAAATAATTTTGTTTGATATTTTAGTTTAACTCTAATTAAATTTTAATTTTTTTTAAAAAATAACTAAATTATAATTTTTTATTTAAATTTTTGTTTTTTCTCTAAAAAATTATAATTGATGTTTAAAAAATCAATCAACTTGAAAAATTTTATCTATAACTGGTTATAGGAATAAAAATTTTTCATTTCAGTTTTTATCTTTCTCAAAGTCAATAAAAATTATAACTAGTTTTTAAAAAATTAATCAATTAAAATTTAAAAATTTGAACTTAAACTGTTTTACCAAACACATCATCAATTCTTTTCCCCACTTCTTGGGAGGGAGATTACAAAAAAAAGAGCAAAAAAAGAAAAAAAAAATTAAAAAACAGGAAAAAGATTGTCCTTTTTCGTAATTTCACATTAAAAGTCCTCTGAGGGTTACATACGGACCCTGTCGGCGATCAGACCCGAGTACAACGCAGCTCATCATCAACATTCTAAAGAAAACAAAAATAAAAAAAAAAAAAAAAAAAAGGGGCAAATGAGCTCGAGAGACAAAGACCAAACGACGCCACATCAGCCGCTTCTGAGCAGCCTCGTCGTACGGCCCTCCACCAGCGACGGCGGCGGCGGCGGCCGCGCCAGCGACTACGAGCCCGGCGAGGTTCGCCGCGAGCCTCCTTCCTACTCCAGATCCGATCGGTACTCCGGCGACTCTGGTTCGTCTCCTTGGCTCACGCTTTGGTTTATCGTTTTAACGAGAATTCGCGGTTCGACTTGATTTTGAAAAAACTGCTAGGGTTTACTTTTCTGGTTTTTGTATCTTTAATTCTTGTTGTGGAGAACTGGAATATTTGACTTCTAAGGTCAATTCCGGTGTGTGAGGTATTTGGAAACCCTAGATTGAGGTAATTGGGCGGTTTTTGCTTTATTTTTGCTCTAGTTTATAAATTTTTATTGCTTCGGTTATTTCTGGTTTTCTGACGCAATTATTTTATGTTTTATTGAATATAATTTTTTTTTGAATAAATTTTATTGAATATAATTATTTTAAGTTTCGGCTTGAGTTATTGAGAGCGCAAGTGTTCTAATCTTAACCACGGTCTTTTTAGTGTTAAAATTTTAGTCTTTGTCTTCCGTAGTAATTTACGTATTATTCTTAGGGATGATAACAAAAACCTCGGTTTGTTTTATCAAAATGTTGTGTTCTACACTATATTTTACAAATGCTTTTTATACAAAAATTGTTATTGGGTTAAAAACCTCCCCCAAGCGTCGGGGTGAAACGTAACGTTTTGATAGTATAGAGAAGGGGTTTTTGTTATTATCCCTTATTCTTATTCGTTTGACTTAAACCATTTTAGGGATGAGATGAAGGAGGGCTTGAAGTATATATTGTTTTTCGAGTTTGACATAACTGTGTGCTTAACTATTTTTGAAGTGTATTTGTATGCGGATCTAGTACCACTTTGGAGTGTCAAACTGCGAATAAATTTTGCTGTTATGTGTTACAGCTCCGAGTGTTGCCTACAAGAACTTGAATCTTGAGGAAGGCATGTTGGTGTTAGTGCAGTCTTGGATCATGGTGTTGGGAAATTTTTGTTGCATGTTATTGGGTATTTGTGTTTGTTGAAGATTACTACAGTGGATATTGCAGGGTATGTCAATTTGTGGGCGGAATCACTAAAAATGCATGCATGAGTCTCATTATGTTGTCTTATCGATGGTTATCTTGGTTTCAATCATTGGGTTTAAATGGTGGTGTGATTAAGACTAAAGAAGTGCCAATCGAATTGGAATTGTGCAGGGGGACTTTTAAGAATTTCGGGTTGGAGGGCGTGGTATGATACTTGTAGGGAATCTAACAATGTTAAAACGCAATCTACGGTCGTCATGAGTTGTAATCAGGAAGGAAACCTGTCAAATGTTGGTTGGTTGGTTTATTTTGAATCTGTCAGATGATGGAAAATATGGGTTGGTAAACTGCCGGAAATGGGATAGTCCTGAACTTACCTTCTCGGGGACTGACATTTCATTTGGAAGACTTACCTTCTTGGGCTGACATTTCAGTTGGAAGTTGTTCTCTGGTGAACATTAATCTTGGCTTATTCCTGACTATACGGGTTGATTTATTTTGTGATTCAAATGGTTTTAATTATTACCTTCGATTTAGTTATAGTTTCTCTTTTTCTTTTGATTTTTAATTTTGTTTTTCTCTTGGCTGGTTGAGTGGGGTTCAAATGAGTGATTTCCAGTCATGCAAGTTTCTAGTTTCCCAGGATGTTTACTGTGGATGGTGAGCGAATGAATTTTGGAAGCTGTCTTTGCTTTTTGCTTACTGTGAAGTTCTTAGGTTTTGGTTGCTTTTATTTTTTTCATGGGGCGCAATGAGGGGAGAAAGCAGCCTGAAGATTGTTGCAAGTCTCAGATGGTCATCCTTTCATCTCCCCACTTCTTTGGGTTGGAACGCGTCTTAATATCGTCATTCCACTGTTATTCAGAGCAATCATGCATTCCATGTCTGTGGAAATTCACCACTTCATTGCTTTACAAGTAAATATCTGGTGTTTAAGATGCTAAGATAATGTAGGAAAAGAAAGTTTTCAAACTATGTGGACTTGTGCGGTTCTGTGGGTCTACTTTTGGGGGTCTGTTTTCTGTGGGAGTGGAAGGTTTGAAACTATATGCATCGAGATTCCGCTTCTCTTTGCTGGATTAATAGTCATAGATGGGCCTTTGTCATCTGCATGTAGCAGATATGGTTGGAGTATCTTTCTAACTACTACCATCTCAGGGCTATTTCAAGTTATGGTTTCTCCTGATGTGTGGTTAGGGGCTGCACCAAGGGTATAGTTGTAGGTAAAAGTGTAAAGTAAGGATTTTATGACTCACGAGATATATGGATTTGGCTCTTGAAAGTAGGATCTGGAACTGTCTTGTTCTGCAAGAAAGCAGCTGTTATATTCGCGGGTATGAGTGAACCATGGTTTGGCTTTGCTTACAGCCCTTGTCACATGTAACTGGTATTGTCAACCATTTTGTTGAGAAGTAACAACGAGTGCAGTTATCGTGCGAGCTTCATAATCTGTTTCTTGTTTGTAATGTTTGTACTACTTGGTGAGGAGATTTCCTGACTGATGGTAACCATCTTTGCAAACTATGTTGAATTGGTCATTTGCAAGTTCAGGATCACAGAACTCAGCTGCTATAAGTACATTAGTCTTCCATATCTTCTTTCTTTCTAATTTGAAGTTGCTTATCTTTAGAATTCACTGCCTATTTTCCAGGATATAGACTACGTGCAGGTTCTACCTCTCCTGTGCGGCGAAGGGATGCTGATCATCGCTACAATTCTGGTTTTGACAATGTGGGTGGTCTGGCACGCAGCCGTGAAGGTGGTGGTGCGAGAGATGCTGGTAGATTTCGAGACTCTTCACCCCCTTTTGCTCGAGGAAGGGCGGGTGGCAGGCCATTTGGTCGGGGCCCTGATGGTCCTGATTTCGGCCCTGGGCCATTCAGAAGCGAGGGCATGAGCAGAAACAATCCAAATGTACGTCCAAGAGAAGGAGATTGGTTTTGCCCAGATCCTCTGTAAGTTCTTTTGTTTCTTTTTCTTCTTCTTCCTTTTTTTTTTTTGGGTGGACAAGTTCATTCATATCTTACATCTCTTCTCCTAGTTTCTTCCCGTCCTTTTTTCTTCCTCTGCATGCTTGTTCATATTTCTTTTATATCGTGGTGTAGATGTGGCAACCTTAACTTTGCAAGGCGAGAGTCCTGCAACAACTGCAAAAGGTCTCGCTATGGACCTGGGGGAAGTCCTCGAAGGGGTTATCCTGGCCCACCTCTCCCAGATGCTCCCCCTAGACGCTTCCCTGGTCCTCCACTGGATCGCTCCCCAGGAAGGACCATGAACGGCTATAGGTCCCCGCCTCGTCCCTGGGCTAGGGACGGGCCTAGAGAGTTTGGTGCTGGTGGTCTGCCACCTCCCAGGTATGAGGGCAGGTTTCCCGATCACCACTTGCGGAGAGATCGGCTGGACTATCCAGACGACCACTACAGAGGGAGGGCCAAGTTTGACAGGCCGATGAATATGGATTGGGGTCACAGAGATCGAGGAAGGGAGAGCTTCTTCAACGACAGGAAACCATTTGAAAGGCGACCACCATCCCCGCTTCCCCCACCGCCACCACCTAACCGTGGCCGGTGGGCACGTGATGTTAGGGAGAGAAGTAGGTCGCCAATTAGAGGTGGCCCACCACCAAAAGACTACCGCCGGGATGTCTACATGGAGCGGGGACGAGATGATCGGCGAGGCATGGGTCGAGGTCGCATTGGTGGTGCATATTGACACGGGTTAGCAGCAGCAGGCATAGTTTTGTCTGTGTCGGATGTCTTTATTTTTCTTAGAGGAAGGATGAGTTCAAATTCCAGATTTGAGACTAATATTAGAATTTTGTGTAGCCTCTTAAAGTAATATTTATGCTAGTTTGAGCAGGTCCATGTACTGTATTCACTCGCTTGGTTTGAAATTTTGTCTTGGTTTGTCCGTCACATTTTGAGGTATTTCTCGATGGAAGGATAAGTTGATAAAAACTGCAAATGATTTTAAAAGAACGTGTGTTTTGATCAAGTCAGAAAACATAAGTGAAAACAAAACCTCGTTTTCATATTTTGTTAAGGAACGATAAAAAAATAAATAAAATTGCTTTTCCATTTATGTTTTCATTTTATAAGGTCGACACATCGAATAAAATTTTTAGAAACATATTTAAATATAATTTTTTAATTTTTTTTATATATAATCAAACCATCCTCTCTAGAAAAACAGTCCAAGTATAATTGAAAAAAAAAAAAAAAAATCTGATCATGTCTCATTTTTAAAATATTTCCATTTTTATTTCATATTCAAAATTAAAATTATTTTCAAATGTTTTAAAACGGATCCAAAATTTTCATCAAGTTTGATTCTTTACTAGATGCAATGTTTTGATATAAGTTGGGGAAATCTTTCCTCATCGTTCTGGAGTCAATCTCTCGGGAAACACGTGGAAGATATGTTTGAAAGTATTTTGAAAATTGTTTTATTTTGAATAAGAAAATATCTCCATAAACTCGTTTGGAAGCATATAAAAATAAAATCATTCTCAAAATACTCCAAAATGGATATAAACAATCAGACTCTATTTCAGAAATATCCCTAATATCATTCTTCAACAATTCTCATTCATATTTCGATAACCATTTTTATACTTTAAATAAAACCATTCTTAAAGGCTCCGAATCAAACAAGCTTCGATATTTTTATTGTTATGGAATAGTGGTTTTAGCATTAAATAGAATTTTTTTTTTAACTAGTTTGGAATAGAATTGGAGTTTTAGATTTTTTTTCTCCTAAAAATGAGTAAATATTTAAAAATATGTCTTTGGTTAAAAGTATAAAAATCGAAAATAGACTATTATATTAAGAATAATGTAAAATTTTAAAATGTGTTTAAAAAAAATTGACTTCAATGATTGTTTCATATGGCCATTACCTTTTTCAAACCTTTTTTTTTTTTTTTTTGGCTAAATTGAAGATATGAGGGTAACCTCATTATTTCTTGTTTATTAGCACTCACGCAAGTAGGGACATTACCTTGGGCTGGCATAAAATTCAAACTTTCGATATTTCGTTTGATGAGATCTTTAAGGTTAAATTCAATGTCACCTTACCCACTCTTATGTGACCTTTTTACGAATAATTAATTACTTTTTAAAAAACTATTATTTACTTCTTTTTTTATAAGAAAATCTTAGGATAAAATACATGTTCTTTATACAATCATACAAGTATGATTTTTTTTAATACAGAGGTGGAAAGATTCAAACTCTATATTTTTAAGTGAAATTTAATATGAATTACAGTTAGATTATATACGTGTTCACAAAAATATTTTTTTAAGGTATAAGTTTGAAATCAAAAAATTTTTGTTAGCAGAATTAACTCACTATGAAATTTTTTTAATTCATTACATAATATTTTATATAACTAATAACTCCACTTTTTATTTTTATTTTTTAAAGTCAACAAACAACCCTTTAGCGCCAAATTTTTATTTATTTTCTCATACTTTTCACTTTTAACGGAGGGGAATCTTATCATTTATTGGGGCAAATTCCCTCGTTTTCCATAAAACCCCGATCCAGTTAGCGGACCAACCAATCACATCACTCCACGCGTCAGCACATTAGCATCAAACGACTTATCTGCAACGTGGCAAAATATAAACAAAATACCACTTTGTCCCGTGGAGCCGAGAGCGCCGGATAAATACCCCTAATTGGACATTTTCACATCACTTTAGTGGAAAAAAATGTTTTTGCTGCAAGTGCTCTGAATCGGACGGCCAACCACTAACAACACTTCACTTCTATGAATTTCCACCGTCGGATAAATTTCTTCAGAATCAGCCGTCGGATCGAAAACGAGACGCGAATCTGACCGTCCAATATTTACAAAATTGAATTTCAAAAGCTCGGGAGAGAGAGGGAGGGGAGAGAAGAGACGAAGAACAAAAGGGAAGCGCCCTCTTCTCCTCCATTTCTCTCTCTCTCTCCTCTATGCAATTTCAGCTTCAAAATCTATATCTCTCTTTCTCTCTCTATATCTCTTCCTCTGGTGTTTCTCTCTCTAGATTTTCCTTTCTCCTGCTCTGTGTCGGAGAATCCAGCTTCGCGATTGCAGGCATTATTGGACGAGCTTCTTCGCCGCGAATCTTGAGCTGCGGAATCTCGGTTTTTCTGTGCATTTGATTCGTCTGTCGGAGTTTAGTAGGTTTTTGGATCTGAAAACCCGCGAATTTGAGCTGATTTTTTTTGGAATTTCAGTGATTGGTTTTGGGGGGAGTTATCGGAGGATTGAATTTATTCCTGGGAAATTTGTGGTGAAATTTTGAAATTTGAAATTTGAATTTTAATTTTTTATGGGGGAAGGAGAGAGAGGCGATTTGCCTCTGAAGAAGATTCAATCGGATGCCGCGGCGACGGCGGCGGGGGGCCAGGGTAGCGGTAGTGCTGCGGCGGCGGCGTCATCGTCTTCTGATGTTCCGGCGAAGAAGCTCGCGAGGCAGCTCGATTTCACGGGTTTCGGTGGGGCGTCGGGTAGTGTAATATTGCCGGAGCATCCTCAGTCGCAAACGGTGTTACCGGCGCAGCCGGTAACGTTGCCGCTGCAGCAGGCGGCGGTGCAGAGTCAGCCACAGCCGCCGGTGGTGGCTATTCCGGTGGCGCCTCAGCCATCTTCTATTACTTCGTCGCGGATGGTGTAAGTGATCTTGGCTTTATAAATTAGGTGTTTAATTAGCTTGAGTTTGGTTTTTGGAACTATAATTACAAAATTAAAAAGTTCGAAAGTTTTGTTTTGGAATAGAAATTTGGTGTCTAGATTTGCAGTTATCGACTTGCGAGTTTTAGTCCTTGGACTGTGAAACCGAAATCTGTGCGCTTGTGTTATGGGGATTATTGAAAAAGTTCCTATCTTTGTTTCAAGATTCCATTTTTGGAGGGCCAATTCATATGTCCTTGGAAATTCTTTTCTGGGTCTTGTTTAGATTTTTGCTATTGACAATACTCTTTTGTTTCTACCTTTTAGTCAAGTTCAAATTTGGTTATTTTGTGCTACTTGCTTATGTAAATCAATTGCTTGTGTAAAGTTGGAAGATTAAAGGTCTCTTGATGTGCAATTCGCAAATGTAAAATTTTGATAGGTTATTGATCAAGGGAAAGTTATGCTTTTGTTCTGAACGTTTCTTCAAAATATTACTGCAAGGTGAAAGTAATTAGAGTAACTTGAGCTTATTTAAGGATGTTTAAGTGGGCTATTAAATGTTTCTATTTCCGTTAACAGAATTCTCGTCTCACCATATTTTTTCTAGTTTTGTTTTTCTTTTTGTTAAGATTAAAGCGAAAACTAAATTATTTTCCCTTTTTGATGTAGTCTTAAAGATTCCCCATCAAGAATCAGTAACGCATTACTCATTGAAAGGCGGCTTTCCCTTTTAATTTTTGAGGAGTAGATTTGATATAGAATCTAATAACTGTAACTATGGGTCTATTTTGTATCTTTGATGCATTTACTGTTGAAATATTTGCAAAAGCTGAAACCTTTTAGCTCGCAAATGCAAATGTGCCGAAAGAGATACAAAATTATGTAAAAATCTTAAAAAAGAAGCTTGAGCTAAATCAATCAAATCACTCATGACACTACTGTTCTTTTTATCTAGAAAACCAGAATCTCCAAAAGCGAGATCAAGATCAAGTGATGTGAAAGATAGCACTCCGAAGAAGCAAAAACAGTGCAACTGTAGACACTCACGGTGCTTGAAGTTGTAAGTACAAACACATATCTGAAGAAAGCAGTTTATCAGAGGGTGATGATGCGCCTTAAATACATAAGCTAACTTTATGTTTTTATTGAGCTGAGGACTGTTACTTAATGCCTTTGAAATCCTTAAGTTCCTCTTAACTTTTGTCAATGGTTTGGCAACAAACTTTAATTTTATAGGAATAGCACGATATATTCTGACACAAAGCTCCACTTGGCTATGTCAAAATCAGGTACTGTGAGTGTTTTGCATCTGGAATATACTGTGATGGTTGCAACTGTGTGAATTGTTATAATAATGTTGAAAATGAAGCTGCCAGACGAGAAGCAGTGGAAGCTACTTTAGAGCGTAACCCAAATGCATTCAGACCAAAAATTGCCAGCAGCCCACATGGAACGCGGGAAAGCAGGGTATGTAGATCTTAGCTAGATGGAGTGCTTTTTTCCAATATACATTTTTCTTCTCTTTTCAGGTACTGATTTTGCTTTGCAGACAATGTGCGTGGTAATGATTCAACAATAACATTTCTTTTTTCTCTTTCCAAACCATGAGCTTACTAATGTTGTATAAGGGGTTTTGTTTAATAATGTACGTTATCGTCGTAACATCTTCCTTACCATGAGTGATGGATTTGTTGGTCAAGGTACCATTCATCTAAAATGCCCTTCGTTTCCATTCAGACAGAAGCTATGGTTTTATCTGCATGTCATAATGTATGCTGAGAAATTTGGAAATATATATGAGTTGACTTGCATTTTGTTAGAGACATTATTGCTCCATATTTTGGACCTTTTTTTTTTTTTTTTTTTGTTTGCTCAAATGAGTTTTTGTGTTTTTCAATGATAATTGATGACCTAAATATAGGGATTCACTTGTTTCTTTCTCTACTATGAGATCAAATTATACTTCTGCAAATTTTTTGTATTGGATGTTATTGAGATATATTCGACTGGTTTGAAATGCAGGAGGATTCTGGGGAGGTTTTGATTCTGGGAAAGCACAACAAAGGATGCCATTGTAAGAAATCAGGGTGCCTTAAGAAATACTGTGAGTGCTTCCAAGCGAACATTCTCTGCTCTGAAAATTGTAAATGCATGGACTGCAAGAATTTTGAGGGAAGTGAAGAGAGACAAGCTTTATTCCATGGAGACCATGGCAACAACATGACTTATATTCAACAGGCGGCTAACGCTGCCATAACTGGAGCCATTGGATCCTCGGGATATGCATCGCCCCCAGTACCCAAGAAAAGGAAAAGTCAAGAACTTTTCTTTGGGCCACCAGCCAAAGATACAACGGTTCACAGGGTTGGACAAATTCAACAGGTAAACTTTTATTGGCCTACGGATAAGGAATAACCAGTGAACTGCTTGGTTCTAATCCAAGAAGCTATTTCTTCTTTTGCCATATGGCTTCTCACGTGACGTCTACAATAGCTGTTTTCTATTTTCCAGTTGTAAAAAGTTAGAAAGTCTATTTTGTAGTAAATGAAAGGGAGTAAACTAAATAGTTTGTTGTTTATTATCTGCAATTTTATGTAATGGCTCCAGTTTTTTGGATTATCAGTTAACAAATTGAATTAGGTTTTTGCGTTGTTTCTTTTCATATTGGTTTTAGTTGTTAATCTTTGAATATCCCTTAACCCGTTTGTTAGTGTAATGATACTCAGGTTAACCAAATTAGAGCTCCTGCACCCTCTGCTTCAGTTCCTGTTGCTCGGCTTGGCAGCACTGCAGGATTGGGCCCTTCAAAATTTACATATAGGTATGGACTGGTGTTTTAGGGAAATGCTATTAATACGTGCTTTCTCCGAACCTAATTTGTGTGATTGTTGAAGGTCTCTTCTAGCGGACATCATCCAACCACAGGACTTGAAAGAGCTTTGCTCAGTCTTGGTTGTCCTATCTGGAGAAGCTGCCAAGACCATTGCAGGTATGCATTGATTTGTGCATAAAGATTAATACTTTTCATGTGATTATTCATTGTTTCTCATGCACTTGCACTTGCAAAGTTGGGTGACATCTAAATTAATGGATTTATGATTTATTTATTTATTCATTTTGGATCTATTGTAGTCCGAATTGCTTCAAATTGTTATTCTGATTGGATATCTAAGCTTGGGATGATTAACCATTGTCCATTTGGATAATATTTAGCATCGGCTGACATGTTTCCTCCCATCTTTTCAATTTTATGGATGTAGTAAAACGGTGGATTTGGAAATACATCTGGTATTTGATTCAAAATTTGGTAAAGTGTTGAATCACCAATCATGTGGAACTGCAAGATATTACTATTTCATTTTGGTCAAAATAATGTTATAGGACTTTGTTGTGGTAAAGCATAAAAAATTTGTTCATTTGAAACACGTGAGCTTTGTGGGTCTTAAGAGAGCATGGTATTCTCACAGGCTGAGTTATTGTAGTGGCGTCTCAGCAAATTTTTGTCTTTTCAGTCTTTGTGTGGATGTTTCTTTCTTTCTTTCGTTTTCTTTTACTCTATATGTAAGTAAAGTTAAAAAAAATGACATAAAACCTTTCAAACAATCTCGTATGGCGTATATTGAGATTATGGCCTCAGCTGAGATATACCTTCTGATCAAAACTCTTCCTTAAAAAGCCTATTAGCAATACAATGGTATTGGTCTGTCCAGCTTTTGAAGGATATTACAGTTAATTACATTTTAACCGGTGCAGACCAAAGAAGTGCAACAGAAAAGAGGGTAGAAGACCAGTCAGAAACTTCCCTTGCTTTGACTACTCAAGACAGGTTGCAGAACCAGAAAGAATCTGATGTTGAGAAAGCTGTGGCCGATGATTGTTCTAGTGGTAATCAGGTTGATAAAACTGGTCCGGATGATTCAGGTTCAGATGGTGCTGATCTGCCAAAAGGGAGACCGATGTCTCCCGAGACCTTGGCGTTGATGTGTGATGAACAAGATACAATGTTCATGGCAGCAGCTTCCCCTAGTGGGACGGGTCATGGATGCAACATTTCTTTGCAGCAAGGCACGACAGAAGTTTATGAAGAGCAAGAAAGAATTGTTTTGTCAAAGTTTCGAGATTGTCTAAAAATGCTCATTGCATTAGGAGAAATAAAAGGCAAGTTCATTTCCTTCAAAGGCTCAGTTTATTGTATCTTTCGGTCCGAGAGTTCTCCTTGATCCATCTTAAAAAAATTTCACATTCCACTACTGTCATGGGCAAGTTACTTATCGAGCATCTTTAATCATCTCATAGTTTCTAATTGCACAATGTCCAATCCAACCCCGAGACTTACCCCATAGAGAGAAGAAAACCAAATTGTTGCGTTTTTTTATGTAGTTTTGGTTTGGAGTTTTGGAGTTAAGATATTTTGCTATCATGTTTTAAGTTTCTCTACTTGTGTTCCACACTGAAAACCTTGACCTTCTTCCGTTTCTCGTTGCAGAGACAAAGTGTTCGTCACAAGCTAGAAGCGAAGTGGGGGCTCAAAAAGACCCATTAAGCAATGGCATCACCAATGTCAAGACAGAGGCAAGTAATCAGCCAATACCTACTAGCAATGGTATTCCGAAAACCATTGTTCCACCTACAGCCAGGACAACTCAGTCGTTTCCAGCAGCAGTGCCAGCTGCTGCTAGTGCTGATCTTCTTCCTAAGATTCCATCCTTCCCCGAAAACGGGGATAGCAAACCCAAGGACTGACAAAAGAGATGTAAAAAAACATTTTTAGCGCAGAAGATTCGCCCATTAAGGTATGTTACTGCATTACTTTGATGCAGTGGCGAAATATCTATTCTTTTTTTTTTTTTTTCCTTCTTCTTACGTCATTAATATATTAGATTTTCTAAATTAGATTACCAGCGACCAACCTTAGTCAGATCACGAAATGTTGTAAAATGCAGAGCCTTGTAGTTGCCAACACTTTATCATTCAGTTCATTAACATGCCCATTACTGTCCCAGCATGTGCTGCTACCATAAGCTGGGATTTTTTTTTTAATCATTTTTTTAGATTAAATTTTATTAATTTAGGTTTCTTGAGAAACAACGAGCAAATATTATTTTTAGGACGCAATACGACGCATAACTCAAATTTCCTTTTCCATGTAAGTGTGTCTCATGTTTAAGTGGCATTGTGGCTTCATATAGTATGTTACATTTTCATGTTTATATCTCTATCAACTTGCCAATAACGCAGACCTGTAATTAATTTGTCTCGAAGACTTTATATCTTGATCTTTCATTTGGATTTATTTATTTATTTTTTCACTGAAAAATGACAAAATGCGGGCTCAACGATCACGAGCTAAGCAAAAACGACCGTGAAAAGTTTCCAAAAAAATAACTGGGAATAACTGGTTGTTCTGGTCGAAGAGTGAACTTTATTTTAAAAATAGAGAGAGAGAGAGAGAGAGAGAGCTCAAAATTAGAGAAACGCACATTATTCTGTAATCAAAAGCACAATCTCACAATATTATAACGTAATAGAGAATTGCCGTGAAAAGGTGAAGAATGAGCGTGTAATTAGTGAAATTCACTAAGCTTAAAAGCAATTTCAAATTCATATTATTTTAGTTCCACGAGCGTAATGTCACAAAATATATGTGACTTTAAGAACTTATAATGGCACCAAGTTATATTTAAAGGAGATCAAAACAATTCTTCGTCCGGACACTTTTACCTCGTATGATGCGCCCACAATGATATA
>JAFMPE010029661.1:811-16394 GCA_024759925.1 Ficus religiosa | reverse complement strand
CCCCTCCACCCCATATAAATGTGATGGTATTTATAATGCTTAATTTGGTAATTGCTCTGTCAAAAGATATAGCAATTATCAATTTTTAAAATTTAATTGGTATTGGTTTTAGCATTTACCTTTCCATTTACTCATTATAATACTACTTTTTAAGAAAACTTAACTACTGAAAGTTTATTTTTACAATAATTAGAGCTTAATAATTAATGATGACAACAGATAAACATAATATTGAAAACAACATTATCTATTAAGGCACAAAATAGAATATCATATCAAACATGCTATTTACACAATTTTTATGACAAAGTATTGAACAAAGAACCAAAAAAAAATAAATAGAGTAAATTTATTGCAACTTTGGCGTTTTTTAATTGCATTAATTTTTTTAACAATTTTAAATTATTTGTCAGTCATGTGACTCGGTGATTGGTTGATAAGAGAAATTTCTTTTAACAATTTTTAATCACGTACGAGTATCCTATATGTACATGTGATTAAAAACGTTTAAAAATTGATGTTTAAATGACAAGAATATTAAAGTTCTAGCTTATGAAAACTCAGGGAAGATTTTTGGTACATTTTGTTTTGTAGGGCGGTAAAGTGAGACAAACTTTATTTTAAAGGGTCAAATTTGAAATTAATAAATAAAGCTTCGAGTTTTTGCCGCTTCGTTGCCTTTCACTTTCCCGCCAAAAACCGTGCCATCCCTCATTTTCGATCCCTCTTCATCTCTCTCTCTCTAACTCTTTCTCTCTCTAGATTTTCTGAGTTCTGACATAGCCATGGACATGGACGTTCCTCTTCCGGAAGAGCTCGAGCTGCTCGAAGAGAGCTACCGCATCCACGACGAAGTAGAACAAGACTACCTAGAGTTGTACCCATCGGACGAAGAAGGAGAACCGGGCCACGCGAAATCACCGCCCGCCGCCGATTCTCCGCAGTCCCCGGGACCCCTAATCGACGGCCACAAGCGCTCTCGGTCGTCGGACGGGCTCGATGCGGCCTCCGACGAGAAGCGCAGCAGGATCGGCGGCGACGAGGAAGACGAGGACTGGCTCCGGTACTCTCCGCCGAAGGCGACTGATCCCGTTGTGGAAGAACCGGGGGTTGTTGATGCTGCTGTGGAGGAGAAGTTCGTGTGGAGGTTTGCGTCGGAGATCGACGGCGATTTCATTCCCGTGACGGCTCCGAGCGGCGGCAATAGGGTTTACGCGAAGATGAGTGGAGAGGAGAGGAACGAGGGCCGCGGGAAATTGAACTTAAGAACGGAATCCGGAGGTTAGTTTTGCTGATTTTCTTTGCTTTTCCGGTTAATTTATAGTCCGCTGTTTGGTTTCTGAGAAAACGTGGGGAATTTAACATAACCTAAAAAATTCTTATTCAAATAATTTCATTATCTGTATATTGGAGTGAGTTTCTGGAGCTATTTTGGTATATATATATATATATATCAAGTACAGTGTATCTATTGGATTATGTTCTTGCTATATTTCTTTTTTTTGTCATATTCTAGTCCTCTGTTTGGTTTCCCAGAAAATTTTGAGGATTTATACCTACTGAGAACTCTAGTATATTTATTTCAGAATCTGTAAGCTTGAGTGAAATTTTGAAGTTATTTTGTGAGAAATTTCAAATGCAGTCTGTATTTTGGATTATGTATTTTTTTTGCAGGTCTTATAGTTGAACCAATAAATGTTCTGTTGCAAAAGGTTGAGCAAGAGGCTTTCACTAAGGTATAAGTTGTATTTATAGTTTTGATTGAAAAAAAAGAAAAAAAAAAATAGTAGTAACAATAGTTGCTTTTAGTCTATTCTGAGATTTTAAGCCCTGTCTTGTAGTATTATTAATAAGTGAACAAATTTGCTCATTTATCAAAGCTAAAGTCTTGGTTCCGAAGTTGTTGTACTGATGATAAAGTTTGATGTATTCTAAAATCACACTGATCCATTGGGTTCTCGAGCACCGAATGCCTTTTGCAATAGAGATCCATTTTGAGAAAAATGCTCTTTCAGTAACTCTTTTTTTGAATCTTTATTAGGCCTCATAAGCCACAGCGTATTTAGCTCAAAGACATGCATGGTGTTTTTAGTCTTCTTTTTGTTTCCTTTGTAGGGAACTTCTATTTTGAACAACAAAAAGTGGGTTACTTTTTGTCATCTATGATGCTTGAAGTTGAGATTGTTAATAATGATGAAATGCTTTTATCAAAACGTGTTAAAGTTATTCCTTTGATGCTGCAGGCCTTGCAAGCTAGTTCCAGAGACCAGAATGATGTAGTTCTTACTGAAACACCAGTAGTTCATGAACAACTCTGGGTGGATAAATATGCTCCAAATTCTTTTACTGAGCTCCTCAGTGATGAACAGACAAACCGGGAGGTGTGTTGTATTGCTCTGTCATCTTTGCAAAGCTCCTGTAGATTTGAATTATGCTTGGAAGATCAGATGCTAAAAGGGCTTGACAAAATAAGTTATCTGAATGCAGGTCCTCCTATGGTTAAAACAATGGGATTCTTGTGTTTATGGTTCTGAAGTTAGGAGTACATCAAATGACGTTTTGTCTGCTTTGAGAAGACATTCATCTATTGGCCAACATCACAAATTTTCCAACTCTAATTTTCTACAAAAGAACGGAGGACGTAGATGGAATAAGGAAAATTTCCGAAATTCTAATGATTTGGATAATAAATCTACTGATTTTGATAAACAAACTAGTAATACAAAAGGCATCCAGGATTTGTGGAACAAGAAGTCAAGGTCTACTGGTCCGCCAGAACAAAAGGTTTGCTTTTCTTTTTCACATTTTTGTCCCTTAAAATTTTTTTTTTCTTGTGGTAAATTGAACTTAACAATGTAAATGCATACTTATCTTAATTTGTGCAGTAATCAATCTATATGCCGTAGACCCTCCTTTTGTTAATACTACTAACCAAGTCCATCTAAATGCTGAAACCTAGCATCTAGCTAACTTGAAGGATGTTTCTGTTATGTGCTCAAGTTGACTATTTTTTCTGTTGTTTTGTTATCCTGTCCACAATTCTCTGTGATACACAGATGAGGTTAGAGATGAATGGTTTGTGCGCAACGAACCTTGTTTGATTGGGAACCTTTAATATGCATAATTTGCTTGCCTTTCTCCTTTATAGATGGGTCTTCTCTCCCTCCGTCCCCCTATTTATCTTTTTATCCTTCTTCTTCTTCTTCTTCTTCTTCTTCTTCTTCTTTTTTCTTTTTTTTCCTTCTTCTTTCAATTAGACTGTTGAAGATTTCCACAATGTCACTGTGGGTAATGGGCAAATATGGTTATCAAGAGGATTCAGCTACTCTAGATTGCTAGGATGTTTTCCTAGGTAAAGAGTCTTTGGGTATTGCGTCTCCAATTTGCGAATGTAACATGCTTAACTGAAAAACCAAGGTGTCAACTTGAACTGGAACCAGTTTGGTTGAAAGTAGTTTTGTTTATAAACTATGGCTTATGAGGATTCTATTAAGCTATATATTATTCAGTGGGTGAGTTTGGGATGAAACTAATAAGAATTCAAGTACGCCTGCTTCCCAATAGAAAGAAGTCAGGACGAATAGGAAAAGTCCAAGGAAATCCCATTCATTTTATAAGTTTATTTTTAACTTGATTATGTCTGATATTTTCACTAAACACATATTCTTAGCTTGTACAAAATGGCTTTTCTTTGTTGTTGTTTATTTTATTATTTTTTAATTTCTTTGTTTCCAGTTTAAGAATCACTGCAGGCGTTGTTTTTGTAATCATAAAGTTTACTCCTTACTACCAGCTTGTAAAAAATGGCTTTTCTTTGTTTTCACTTTTCAGTGTTTATTTTTTTATTTTTTTATTTTTTTATTTCCAGTTTAAGAATCACATCAGGCGTTGCTTTTGTAATCATAAAGTTTACTCCTTACTACCAGCTTTTCTGGGCAGACATTCGCTACTAAAATTTTATGACCCTTGCAGATCCTTCTACTTTGTGGTCCCCCAGGGCTTGGAAAGACTACACTTGCACATGTAGCAGCAAGGCATTGTGGATACCGTGTGGTAGAGGTATCTTGTTTAATTTTGCTTGTGTAGTACATTAGTATAAGAAGTAGAGAAATGTTGTTCATTTTGTTTGACACTTAAGCGTGGGTACTATTATCATATTGTGTTTCAATTATAAGATTTGTTATTGAACATTTCCTTTTCTTTTTTCGTTGTACTTAAATTCCATATAGCGTATTATGTCTTCAAATCAACTAGAATATACATATTATATATAGATATTGGAAAAAAAAAAAAGGCCTATAAAACTTTGGATGGTTGATGTTTCCTTGCAGTTACTATTACTGTCATCATTTTTTTTGAAGGGATGCTATTATCTTTTTTGGTTAGGGTCTTTCTGCAGTTTATGTTTGTTTGTACACATGCATGTTGTCACAGTTTTCTTTTTCTTGCCCCTAGGTTCTTGAAAGGCTTTTATGTGCTTAACAAGAACTTTTGGTGCTTGTAGATTAATGCCAGTGATAATCGGTCCTCATCAACAATCGAAGCAAAAATCCTTGATGTTGTTCAGATGAAATCTGTCACAGCAGACTCAAGGCCTAAGTGCTTGGTTCGTTTTACTCTAAGGGTTAACCTTTTTGTTGTAATATATATGTGAAAAAAAAGAATAAAATAACTGAACTTTCTGTAGGTGATTGATGAAATAGATGGAGCCCTTGGTGATGGCAAAGGAGCTGTGGAGGTTATCCTAAAGATGGTAATTCACGTAATTCTATTTTTGACAACAGTTGTTTATTAAATGTACTGGTGGCACGCACTCATCTGCCGACTATTGCAAAATGTTATTTACTGTTCTTTTTAATATATATCTATATATATATTCTTCTTTTCTGATGAGCAAATCTGTATGAGGGTGGTGATCATCATTGTTGCTCTCCTTCCCACCAACCCAACCCCCCTCCCATTGATTGGTGCGAAGTGTGCATTCAGTAATTTCTTTTGACTGTACTTATTATAAACGGAGTTGACCAAAACAAGGAACATTGACCTCTAATTGCTGCGGCACCATTCTCCCATCTGATCCAGGAACTGAAATTATGTTTTGGGCTTGTAATCTTTGTTACTTAAAGTGATATACAAAAGTTCTTTTCATGATCAAGCCACAGTTTGAGGTCATATAGTTCTTAACTGTAATCTTCAATCTATGATGCATCTGAAATTTAATGACAAGGTCTGTGTTCATATGTTGATATTATTGATCATTTGATCAAGTATCTTGTTTTTTCTTTTGTTTTGTTTTTTTTTCTTTCGTTTTTTTAATTTTAATCTAATTTAATTAATTAATTAATTTTTATTTATTTTTTATGAATACTTAGCATGAACTTGACTATCATGTAAAACTGCGAAGTGTTGGTTCTTAACTTGTAGCACAGTGTAACCAAATTTGATATCACATACTGAGATCTCTTTTGTTTTAGCTCCTTCATGCAAGTAACAACTTGATTCTCTTCCTACCTTTCATGTAAGGTGTCTGCTGATAGGAAGTCTGATACGGAGAAGGAGAATGGAGCTAAAGAAGACAATCCACAAAAAATGTCTGTTAAGAAGGGGCGTAAAAGTGAACCTCTGTCAAGACCTGTGAGTTTTCTTCAGTGACTGAGTTTACTTTAACTCTATTTTTCTTCTGCAAAGAGTCTTGATAAATTTGTTTACTTTGAAGGTGATCTGCATTTGCAATGACCTATATGCACCTGTCTTAAGACCATTGCGTCAGGTTGCAAAGTAAGTCTTTCTCATTGTCAGTCTACATATGATCATACAATAATTGCTAATTTCTAAATTGTATGACATTGAAACGTACTGCTTCGTTCCATTTCTCCTTTGAACTTTGATAAATCATAATTTTGATACATACTTGCGGTACTCTATGTTTGCTAATGAATCTGAATGAAAACTTTGAAGTAGGGTACGTACACACATTATTTTACCTTATTGATTCCCATTTTCATGAGCTACTAGCTTGGATGATATGCAGTAGTGGTCGTAGACTGCTTGCCCTGTTGCTTTGAAATTCTTTCTTTTTTTCATTGAAGTTTTTCCTAATTTTATAAGAACATGAAACTTTATCATTAGTACCTACCGTTCTATCTCATGTTTATTGTTTAACTAAGGTTATTCTCTTGATGAAAAAAATGCTTGCTTCTTTACAGGGTTCACGTGTTTGTTCAACCAACAGTGAGTCGTATAGTGAGCAGGTGACCAATGACTATGGTGCTGTTGTCGAATTCCCCATGTACCCACGGTCTTTCTCAACAAGGGGGACCTTTCATTTTTGCTTGCATTTCCGTTATATTTATTTCTTTACTTATCTTTCTCATATTAGATATGTGATCCTGAATTTTTTTTTTTTATTGACAATCACAGGCTCAAGTACATATGTAACAAGGAGGGAATGAAAACTAGTTCAATTGCACTCACTGCACTTGCTGATTATACAGGTGAACAGATTGTGCCTTGACAGAGACTTCCCTAACAACTAGGATAAAATTGATCATATTTGATTACTTTTTTCTCCTGACAGATACTTTATGTATATTTTCTAAAGTTTCTGACCCTCCCTTCTAAAAGTCAATGCTATATATGTCATATATTCGACTACTTTATCTTTGTCATACCAGCCTTTATATCAGCCTTTGTATTGCAGAATGTGACATACGCTCATGCTTAAACACTCTTCAGTTCCTCCACAAAAAAAAGGAAAACCTTAATGGGGTAAAATTCTGATCTTGCTATCACAAAGGATGTCAGAGCCATCCCTTATTTTTTTTCATCCGATCTTGCTGGATGGTGAAAGTTGACTTTAACGGAGTCTCTGATACTGTTGTGTCCCCCACAACCCACTCACCTTTTTTCCCTCTTTTCTCCTGTGTTGCAGTTGGAGGTTAGTTCTCAAGTGATTGGAAGAAAGGACATGTCAAAAAACGTCTTTGATGTCTGGAAAGAGGTAAGATGCCACGGTAGATTCCTTTTAGGTTTTAAACTATATAGGACCAGTTGTACTCTCTTAATCTGACATGTGGTGATGGAACTCTCCTTAGGTTTTCCAAAAGAGAAAATACAAACGGGAAAGACGATCAAACATTAGCAGTCAGAGCACGTCCAATGAATTTGACTCTTTGCATTCTCTCATTTCAGGCCGGTAGGTTGCCAATTAAGCAACTGTCTTATGTAACTTTCTCTTCCTTTTTCATTTTTTAAGCGTTTCAGATATATCTTACTGATAAATTGGTTTGCAGTGGTGATTATGATTTGATAATGGATGGTGTACATGAGAATATATTGCAGCTCTCTTATCATGATCCAGTGATGCAAAAAACTGTAAGTAACACGATTAGAACTTACTGAATTTGGCCTATTTGGTGAGGATAAAAGAAGTATGACTTCATACCTTGTTCTTTGAAGGCTAAATGCTTAAATTGTCTCGGCATTTCTGACCTTCTACACCAATATATTTTGCGCACGCAACAGATGCATCTTCTTGGTAAAATATTTAGCACTCTTCAAATGTTTTCTTTTTTAACACCTATAGTCCAAATGTTTCTCAATTTTTATATTTCGTCAACCATTTTCCCTTCTCTTTTATATAGCTTACCAGCCAGCTATGGCAATTACTGTGCATCGCGTAGTGGCCCAAGTCCAGAAACCAAACATCGAGTGGCCAAAGTCCTATCTGAGGTATCTCTGACCCAGCTAGAAGTGAAATGAAGAACGTTGCTCGTTCCTTGCTAACTTGAATATTACGAAAATGCAGATACCGGACAATGTTGATGGAGAAGATGGACACTTTAAGGTCTTGGTACAATACGATTCCACCCTATATTTCAAGACATTTATCAATTAAGTCCTTTGTAGAAGAGTCAGTCTCATCACTATTGCACATTCTATCGCCGCCAACTCTACGGCCGGTATGTTACTTAAACTAAAGTTATGCCTGTTTCAAAATTCTGTTGCCCTCCAAGTTCATTTCATTTTTTTTTTTTTTATATACTGAGATCACTTTTTAGTTCAAAATACTACAACAAACTTGAAGCAGATCTAGTGTTTTGTTAGAACTTAGATGGATGGTTTATGTGCTTTCACTTTCTTTCATGTTCCTTTGATCTGATTATCCCTGTGCCTGTGGTTGTGATTTTCGCCAAACCAGTCTAGCTCTCTATATTTTTATTTATCAAATATTTTTTTTCCTTTTTCCTTTTTCTTAGAGTTGTGGCATTTATAAAGTTGGTAAGACCACTCTTGAAATTCATTTTGTTAGTGAAAATATTTCCTTAGCATGCATACCCTTACAGGGTTTCAATTACTGCCATATAACTGCTATGATAATTTTGACCCGTGAGAAACATAATACTTCCAAGTTTGTTTCTCTAATTATATAATAAAAAAAAAATATTATTATTGTTATTTTGCTGAAAATAATAAAATTTTACATGTTACCTTAAGTTGCTCGTCGTTTTTTGTCTGATAAAACTTGTAATTTTTGAAGGTTGCGTTAAACTTGTTGTTGGAAAACGAGAAGAATGATTTGGATCAGTTAGTTAGCAAGATGGTATCATATTCGATAACATATAAGAATGTGAAATCAAACCCTCTGTCCAGTGACCGGAGTAATGAAGCAACTTCATATTCCTTGGGGCTAGCTTTTGATCCCCCCATTGCTGACTTTGTTAATTTCAAGGTTTGAGCCGTTGTACTATAAATTGTTTGGGTTTTCTTATGTTATAGTCTTGTCTGATTCTATTTCTTTACACGTAAACAGGGCTACATGTCTGGCCATTATGTTCTTGCCTTAGCAATGAAGCAGGTGCTGGTGCATGAGGTAAATGTTGAGCGAACAAAATTTTTGACGTTTTTATTCTATCTTTCACAGCTTTGCTTTCTCTAATGGATTATTTACTTCAGTCTAAAACTTCTAGCTGCACAAAGTCTTTATAAACTTGCATTTGGAAAGTCGGTTCATATCAGTTCTCCAGACATCTTCATTTTACCTGTTTGGTGTTTCTATAAGCTCCAGATGGACTTGCAATTTCAAATATCATAATCTGCTTCCACTCGCTTTCTATGCCGTAAATGTTTTAGGCTTTCATCTAAGCACGGGCTTCAGTGTAGCCATCATCTAGTTTTTTTTCCTTGAAGTCCAATTACCTTTGTTCCATCCTCTTCTTTGCAAATTTGAGTAGTTGAATGTTGCTTTACCCCTTCAGCATCAGTTTGAGTTTTTGTTTTTCTTCCTCTTAATCAACCATCCCAAGTCTTGTAATCGATTGCATCCCAGGTTGAAAAGCAAAGGATCTTGCAAGCAAGTATGGCAAGATTTGGGCATTTAACGGATGGATGCAACTTTGAAAACCAAGCTCTTTTAGCGAAAGAAACTAGTAGACCACAACCTGAAAAGGCTAATCATGCTGGTCCATGTGCTAAAAGCACTGAGAAAACCATGAGGCCTTCTAATCCCAGTATGCCCGCCACTTCATGTAAGCCCGATTCTAGCGGAAGTTCTAGCACAGAAAGTTTGAAATTAAAGTCCTCTGGAGGTACAAAAAGAACTTCTACTGTCTCATCCAGTTTCTTTGACAGGTAAGACAACTTCAATTTCAGTCTATATTGTTGTTCTTCTTAACGTTGCATTTACGGCTTTACTGATTGTGCTTTATTAACTTACTTTAGTCTCCTTTAATTTTATTTCCGTTCAATATCATTATGTTTGTATTCTACCATGTATATTGCATAAGTGATTGAATTTAATAAGCCGACTCAATTTTATAAAATACACCTAGTTCATGGGAAGAACTAACAGACATATTTCGGTTCCCCACCCCCTGTCTCGAGCTATTCACATCCAGTGGCTATGACCATTATTTGTCATTACCATTTTAGGTTGATTTGGAACATGTTGAATGTCTCAGTTTTGTTTGGTTTTGTTTTCAGTCCGGTTTTGTTCTTGTTCATGTTCTTGTGCTTTTATTTTTGTCTTGTTTTTTGTTTTTTGTTTTTTTGTTTTTTTGTTTTTTTGTTTTTTTCCTAACATGGTGTTTTCTTCTTCTTCTTTTTCCCCCCTCTTAAACACTATTGTGCAAAATAATTCTCCAATCTCAATTAAAATAGCGGTTTCTTGGGAAATAATCTCAATAGTAATTGTGGGCTAAGCATTGAGAAAACTTTATCATGTTTTAGTGTTGAAATGATCTATTGCAAGTTAGCATACCTTATCGATTATTTATGTTCCAGGTCATTTTCTCTTGAGTTTCTGATCTCTCACGTTTACTTGAAACACCAGGTTCAGAAAGCACAGTAAAGATTCTCAGAATGCCGATAATGCTGTGCGGAAAGAAGAAACCTCAGAGAGAGATTTACGTCCATTGCTATTCAAATTTAATGAGGTACGTGAATAGTTGCTCTAAAACTATTTCTTTCCCCTTTATAAATGCCAGTAGGGTTCATAATTAAGCTCACATTTGTATTTTCTTCAAGTTTTAGAAATTAAAATATCTGGTTAATGGCTTTTGGTAACAAACAGCATTATTAATAATATGAAGTTCCTCTCGTATTTCAGAATAATATTTCTGTCATTTGTTGCTCTTTAGGTTCTGTTGTGAAAATTTAGCAGTTTTCTTGTCTTCGATGATAGATTCCGGTCTTATATAGCTTTACCATATAAGAGAATTGAAAATATAAATTACACACATTTTAATAGCTATTCTACCCTGCCCAATTTTCCAATGCACGTCGAAAGTTCATTTTAACAACTAACAAGGATAGACCAACTTCCCATTTGGCTTAAAACTATCTGATATATCAGAATAAATATATGTTAAATGCTTGTGATATCACAAGATCGTAATGGTCGCCGTGCAACTAAACATCTAGAGTAGCACTTACATCCTGACCCATCCCTTCCGGGTTGTGATGCGAGTCTCAGATACACTTGGGGCCCTGGTGTATCTCACATCTTGACTCAACCCCGTCGGGATGTGAATCATTGGGCTTCCATCTCCCTTCAAGAACAGTCTCATCTTTAGCTGTCTGGTTTCTGAGGTGCTTAAAAGTAAAGAAACTGACAGAACTCTTTCTACTTTGAATACAAAATTTCCCAATTATTCCATTCCATTAACATCTCCGTTCTTAAAGTTTTCTCGTTTTCTTTCGTTCAGGGTTTCACAAATGCAGTAAAAAGGCCGGTTCGCATGCGTGAGTTTTTGCTATGACGGATCATGCTTTCCTGGAATCGAGGAGATCCTTCCTCAAAGAAAGAGACGAAGCCAGAAAGCGATGCTTTTGTCTTGCAAATTGTGTTATTGTTATCCCCTCCTATGTATCTATATGTCTATTTGTTTGTATCTTAGGAATAAGCGTCCACAATCCCAAAATCATCTAATAGACAAGAAATTTGACAAGCTATGGATTTAGAGTACTATATTTCTTGTACCTTTAACAAGAATTTACATGCTTAAAAGAACAACATATTAAAGAAAAAAAGAAAAAAGAAAACTTAACACTGGAGAGACGCAATTAGTAACCGCTCAACAAGCAGTTCTGATCTACATTTGACTACAATGTTGCATGAACTAGCTTTCTACCCTTCCTACTTCTCTTTATGAATGTAATCAAACCGGGAGATTTCCACTAGTGGAAGTGAGAGTATCATCCGGGGGGCTAATCGAGATCCAGAGCAACGAAACGGTAATGGAAACCAGTCCCGTCCACACATACACGATCGTCGGAACCCGCCCTCTTCTTCCCATCAATCCTTTGGCAAAAGGGTACATGTGAGCCAGAACCCAGAAGCTGAAGAACGTCCCTCCCAAGAGCTTGTTCCATTGTGGTATCACGCTATACAAGGTCCTTGAACACCCAATCACAATGGCAACGATGTTCACCACGATAATGGCCAAAGGAATTATGAACAGGCTCGTCCATTTCACCAAATAAAGATCTGCATACACATCCTCTTCGTCCTCGCCAACAGACTTTGAAGTCAACTTGAAGGAGATTTCGATCCCGGCAATGATCTTCAACAAGCCTTGGACTACAGCGATGAGGTGGGCGCTGGTCCCTCCAATGACCCAAAACTGCTCATTCCTCCACCATTCTTCAAGTCCGATGCCGGACCACTTCACTTCAAGGAGTGATATTAGTGTGAGACTGACTGTGATCGCCAAAAGGTAAGAGAGGAAAGCCACGTCGAGGCCCTGCACTATGAATTGTCCCGAGAAAAGGCACAGTGCAGGGAGAAAGCAGTAGACGACTAGGAAGATTGAGGTGAAGGGATAGAACCCAACGTTGAGGTAGGCGACCCTTTGGAGGAACTTGAGACGGCGGCTGGCAAGTAAAGCATTGTTGCGGGAGAAGAAGATCTCGACGGAGCCGGTAGCCCACCGGAGTACCTGGTGTAGCCGGTCCGTGAGGTTGATGGGAGCTGTGCCACGGAAGGCATCACGTTTCGTGATGCAGTAGACTGACCGCCACCCGCGGTTGTGCATCCGGTATCCGGTCACCACGTCCTCAGTGACGGAGCCATATATCCATCCAATTCTGTCCCCCCACTCAGTCTTGTCCTCGTACCTGTGCTTGGAGAAAACCTAATTCTGTTAGATAATGAATTGGTTTGTTTTACCATAAACCAAACATGTTTTGCAGTTCTTTGAGCTGCAATAACTAATAGCGAATCTCCAAAGGAAGTTTCAAAAGAATGCAACAGGGAAAAATTACCAGCAGGAGATAACGGCAACAGCTTCGGCGACAGTGGGGGCATCGAGGGGAGGACGGGGCAGGAGAAGGGCGCCGGGAGGGCGGCCATTCTTGACGGAGTTGTGATCGGCGAGAGGGCGTCCTTGGAACTCGGCGATGGCGATGGACTCGGTGAACATGGTCGAGTTTCCAAACTTCTTTGGAAGGTTAAGGTCAGGATGCGAAGCAAGAGGCTGAGTGTCTGACTCGTCTAATTCTATCTCAGACTGAGTATACATTTGCTGGTAATTTGGAGCTTCCGTTTTGATCTGGCCGAACATGCCGGAGTACTCATTTGCCCTCGGTGGGTGGAAGCCGTAGAGCGCATAGCGCCTGAACATGCAGCCGGTTCCAACGTACACCGGTCCCTGGAGGCCATCCAGGGCTCTCATGTTTCCTGTTCAATCAAAATGGCAGTATTTCTTTGTTGATTGACTGGTGAAACATAAATTCAGTATGCAAGCATTTTGTTTAGTGTATATATGATGAAAAATATATTGAAAAATGTTGCATTCATAATAAAATTCAAACGGACATATATATATATATTTGCTTCTGGGATCAAAATTTTGAGTGCGAACTAACATTTGTACAAACACATGAATTTTGTAACATACAATCAGAAATCTTAGGATAAAAATGATATTTTTCCTATTTGCCCGTTTTTCAGTGCTCAACTAAACCCTTTTTCATCTTAAAAAAAAGACTCTAAAATCAGCAATTACAAAATTTGTCCTGTATAATTCAAAACGAAGAATTTTGTGGTGATTGAGGCAAAGAAAAAAAGTACATGGAGAAAACTTTGGAACATAAGAAATACTTAAAGTCAGTAAATTACCATCAAAGAACACTGTGTTGTGATTTGCGTAGCGATCGGAAGGATCAATCCCTTCGAATCGCTGAGGGAACTGTATGTAACAAATTCTGTCTCCGCCACGGTCCATCATGAAGCACATTCCTTCCTTGATTGCAAGAGAGTTGTAGATGTAGTGGTCACAGTCAAGATTGAGGATGAAGGGCCCGTTGGAGAGTATTGCCGATGCTCGAACCAAGGAGTTCATGGCTCCGGCCTTCTTGTTGTGGTCATATCCCGGTCGCTTCTCTCTTGAGACGTATGCAAACATTGGCAGCCTGATGTCTACCCCTGTGAAGTCTAGCTTTTCCTCATCGTCATGACCCATCACCGGTTCGTTCTCCGGTACCTTAGTCATTACCTGCGTTGTGGGAGATAATTAGGGAATTGTTAAAGATTTCTTCACCAACTCAGTTTTGTTAGTTTCAACAGGTTCTTGGGAGAAAAGGAAGAAAAAGAGAAAGAGAAAGTCATGGCCATGTGCAACATCTAACAAATTCAGCATCCGTTTGAATTATAGGTTCGAATCCACAGTTCAAACTTTTTTTCTATAGTGTTCTCTCACAAAAATTTGAATTTAATTCAAACTTACTGTTCCAACCTATGATCCAAACGGACCATAAGTTTTTAAATACATTATTACAACGGTGTTTAGGAATGCTGTTGACACAGCAAAGAGCAGAACAAGGTTTGTCAACATTGTAACAGAGGCTTTAACTGTTTGTCACCTCATGTGATACCACCAATTATACTCTTTTTTTTTTTTCTTTTCCATTCCACTATTGTAAATTGCTACCTAAACCATATACCTATATTTTTTTTAAAAAGAAAATTACAATATGAAGAAATAAGAATTAAGGGGCCGTTAGAAATATTGATTCCAATTTAAATTTTCTAACTCAAATCTAAAATTCTCAAATCTACATCTCATTTTTCTCTCTCTTCCATTTTCAAAAAATTCAAATTACAAAAGTCCCGAACCTTTTCATTTCAAGTCGAAATGAGATATACTTTTTAATTCGCATGGAATGATGAGAGAAACGAAATACATATTTCAAAATTTTACACTATTTTCTACCTCACAGTTCATTTCCATTTTTCTCTTAAACCAAACTCACATTTTAAATTCCGTCCTACAAAACTCCAACTTCAACCATTGTTCCAAACGGACCCTAATTTTGTGCCACCAACATTTTGAACAAATCACAAGTACATGTTCCAAAACTCCAACTACAAAACTCCAACTACATTTTGAACATTTCCATTTTTCTCTTCAACCAAACTCACATTTTAATTCCGGCCTACAAAACTCCAACTCCAACCATTGTTCCAAACGGACCCTAATTTTGTGGCACCAACATTTTGAACAAATCACAAGTACATGTATATACAAGTCTCACATTAAAATGAATAATCTAACTGGACTAAAAAAAACATTAGTGGTGCCATAGAAATTTTTTTGTAAAAATGTTTTAATAACAGTCATGTAAAAGTTATTGTTTGTGACACCAAATTCATAATGTACTAGGTTAGAGTGTACCTGCAAAATACCAGCATGATCTCCCTTGGCATGGTCAGCTGAAGGGCTGAGCCATGTCCCTGGCCAATGTGTCCCATCTGCCATCCACGTAGCCTTGGTGACACTGATTTGCTCCTCGGGCAGCAACACGCCGCCGTTCTTCTCTCGGGCAAGCTTCTTCTCCCTTGCCTCCTCTCTCGAGTTGTACATTTCACTTCTCTTCCTTATCGCCTCCGGTAGACCGTTGATCCTCACTTTAAACTCGTCGTATTCTCTTTTGATCCAACGGCGATCCTTGACGAAATCGGGTTGTTTCTTGTTCTTAGTCGGGTCGGTTTTGGAGTTGAAGTAACTGTCTGGATTTCTTGGCTCTATGTTGTGCTTTCGACAGAAGGGTACCCAAACCTGTGTGCATTATAGCAAATAAGTGA
>JAFMPE010029550.1:0-15588 GCA_024759925.1 Ficus religiosa | reverse complement strand
TATTATTCGATAATTCGAATTAGTCTGATTCTGTTGTTTGCAGCTTCTACGACATCAAATCCCGGAATAGAATTTTCCTCAAAACCGACAGCCTGTGGAATGAAAAACTTTTCATGCAAGAAAAGCAACCAACACGTAAATTTTTAGAAACTAGTTTCGCATTGTAGACTCCAAAGTCCCAGAGACTAGAACAAGAAGAAACAAAGCTGCAAAATAAGAAAGAGAGCAAAATATAAGAGTTTTCTCGTGACGCAATTTCAGAACCTCGGATAATCGAACAGACGGATCAAAATCGTCGGTTCCGTCTCGTGGAAAGAAGATCTTTGTTCTTGGACCTTTGTCCCTGAACATTAGTATTTGCCATTGTTTTGCCACAGTTGATGAACAAGAAAATCGAGTATGCATTCCTAAACGTTACTCTCTGGAAGGAAAAAGAACGGAGAAAGACAAGAGGATTCAAGTGGGGAAAAAATGGAAAAGATAAGAAAAAGCGTATATATAGGCCAAGTACGTTACTGAAACGCCAAATATAAGTATATATATACACACACACACAATAAATATAGTAATAATAACGACGAAGAACAAAAGGAGAAAGAAAATAGTTGGAACCTGTTTCTGGGGTTCTCCAGGTGTTCCCATTCCTTGAATTGTGTTTTTAATTGTTTAATGTGATTTTATTTCATTTATCAAAAGATTTACTGAAACAAGAAGGGAAATTGGAATTCAAATATCTCTATATTATATTTTTCTTAGAGTAACTGGCATGTAGGTGTCGGCACAAAAGAGCCTTTCACAAGTTTTTTTATTGTTTTATTGTTTTTTTGTAATGGTCTTATCTCCTTCACCACCTTTTTTTTTTTTTTTCTATTGAGCAAATTCCATTGATGTATCCCAAACATTACGCGCGCGTTTGGTTCCAAGATTTAAACCTGAAATTTTCATCTCAGTTTTTGTTTTTTTCTGAAAAGTCAACAAAAATTATAACTAGTTTTTTGAAAAATCAATCAACTTTAACCTAAAAATTCTATTCCAAACTCGTACACCAAACGCAAACTAAGAGTTCAAATCTACTATCTCACTTTTCTTTCTTATTGGTCATCCCTTTAATTAAATTTAAACATATAAGTGAATTGCTTAAATATTTAAGTAGTAGTTATTATGTATCATAGGATTGTGCCTTTTTTTGTTTGTTGATTAAAAATGAATTTATATCAGGATATAATTAGGTAGTCTTCGGGCATTTATTTCAAAAAATACCTGAACCTTTTTTTTTTTTAAAAGAAAATGATTGGTAGACATGAAAATGTTGATTGATCCATCCATTGAATAAATGCATATCTATATCGGTTAATCAGTGATTAGTCATCTATTAAGTGATCAATCACTAAGTGATCATTCATTTTCTAATTTAACAAAACTTTGGATATTTATTGAAAAAAATGCTTAAAGAAAAGATTATTTACTCACATCTCTCTTTCTGTAAATGAAATGTCTGACACCAACTATAAATAATAAAAAGGAAAATAAATTGAATAAATCTCTCATGAACTTTCAAGCCAGGAAAAAAAATTAATTTAAACCTGCTTGCATAAACTCACGAGATTGAGAGCCACAAGTCAAAGAGACAAAGAAAGAACGTAATAATGATAAAGAACGACACGGAAAATTTTATAGGGAAAAGAAAGAAAAAAAAAAAAGAAGGTTGGAAGTTGGAGCCAACATTAAAACGACATGTCGTGGAGTGCTTGGATTAATAGCAAAACACTGCGTTTTAGTCTTCATCTATAACACTCACAAGTAATTCAAGCACTAAAACTTTACCTTTTAGCTTTTATATTTTGATGTTATTTATTTCTTTAAAAAAAAAAAAAAACTGGTGTACCTGAAAATATGTGTTTGGCTCTTCCATATATGTGTGTGTATCTATGTATATGTGTGTGTAGGTTGGAACAACTTGACAATCGATAAATGTTTAAATGATACCCTGCAGCCTCCAGAGGCCTAAAAGGTGTGCTCATTTGAACCATGTCGAAATAAGAAAAAAACAAGAGATGGATTTATTAGAAGTACTTTGAGGACATTAGAAAAGGCCTCAACAGGAAGAGATGGCCCAAACTTCCTAACCAAAATTAACGATGAAAAAAAAAAAAAAAAAAAAAAAAGTCCTCAACAAGAACCGTTTCCACTTTTCAAAATTATATCCAAGGGTTGATCCAATTTTGGTTGCCTGGAATATCCTTCCATGCTTGATCTGGACAAGAATCTGCATATACCGCATTGTCCTCTGGCGCTCTCCAGCTCATTGTTTGAGAGTAAAATTGGCCACCACTATTTTCATTAACAACCCTTTGGTGTCCATAGCCTGTACTGTCCAATAGAGCAGCAATTGCATTCAAGTCCTCCGTGTATGAGTAATTCGGGAGCTGGTTTCCGTCGTATACCGACATGAGACAGTGTGGATTTTGGAGGCCTTGTTCGTTATTATCCGATAGCAGATTGTTGTTTCGATGAGAAATGACTGGACTGTCATGGGACGCCGTAGAAAACTGGCCTTGGATCATAGTATCTCTCTCTGCTATATCTGCATAATTGTTCGGTTGTTGTTCCCAAAATCGCATACTTTGTCTGCTTTCAACTCCGTTATACGGGATGAGCTCGTCTATGGGCTGATCAGAAATATCCATAACTGTACCACAACAAAGTTACCAAAAAAAATGAGATGACTAGATTAGTATGTGGCAGTGTTTGAAGCTAAAACGAAAATAAAACTATTCGAGCCTTCTTGTTTCGTAAGTTTGAACAGAAAATTTTAATGACTTGCTTTATCCCTAGAGCTATACCTTGTAAAATTTGCAATCCCAAACTCATAAATTGTCTAAATTTGGAGCTTTCGTCAACTTAATGAAATATTCTAAATTTGGGAAAGGAAAAGGTAAGACGACCCGAAGATTTACCTGATGTCGGTGAAAAGTCGTCAAAATGAAAGGATGGTTTGGTGCAGATTGTTGGATAGACTTGATTCTGATGACCTTGGATATGAGAAAGAGACATCGGGTCACTTGAACAGTGCAGTTGCTGAAGAGAGTTGAGTTGTGGCTCATTTCCGTTGTAACCAAAAGTAGCGGTAGGACCTGCGGTGTTGAAATCTTTGGAATAGGGTGATTGTAGGAGAGAGTTCATTTCTGTGCCATTTCCATTGCAATTGAAAGTTATATTCCTGCCCTCGTAGTCGAGATCTGAATGGAAATGAGGATCTTGCAGGACTGAAAAAGGGCTTTGGCACATTCGCAGGAACCGGGGCTCGAATTGTAGAAGCTTCTCCCAATGTTTGTTGAGAGCATTTGGAGGGAATTTGAGAAAGTGCCTCCTGAGACGAACATAAGCAATTAGAAAGACGAAGACTTCTAACGAGCATTTGTAAAACATCCTCGTACATACGTCACACATGTGACAACGAGTCAGATACTTTCGAACATACATATAATGATATATGTTGTATGTTAGAACTATGATATACCTGCAAATTGTGGCCTGACCATCAGTGAAGTCTGCAATATTTTTCCAACGAGAATGCTTTCTCGGCTCTGGTTCTGTTTCTAAGAAAAACATCGGCGGTTGCCATAACTGCAAAAAAAACACCAATCACATTTAACAAAAGAAGAAATCTCGACATCCGTTTTGACGTTATGATCATAAGAAAAATTTGAAAAAATATACCTCAACTTCAAGAATCCCGGGCTTGTGGTCCTCGATAACGACTCTCATCGACAGAACATGCTCCCACCGTATCTCGATCTTTTTCTTCAAGCCGTTCTCCAAAATTTCCCACAGAAGTCTTCTCTTGGCGAAGTAAAATTTTGCCACCACATCCTCTTCGTTCCTAGCGGCTCTCTACACATTTGTCAAACAAAACTTCTCTTGTGTCAAAATTTTCCTTTATGATCATAAATTTTTTTTTTCGCACATATATGTTTTGGTGTTTGGTGTTTGAGAGAGCTTTTGTAAGTATTTGTTACCTCCCATGAGCCGATTTTCAGCAAAAATGCGCGGATTTTCGACGCCTTGAGTGCCTCCTGCTCGAGCAAATTTTCTGCAGAAAATTCGATTTTGCTCTGTCTAATCTCAGTGGCCAATTTGCTCCTTCTTTTATGGTTTGATTTCTCTTGGATGAAGTCCTTGAAAGATGCTGTGTGAAGTTTCAAACCAAGAGGAGGTAATGTCTTTAGAACTTCAACCAAGTTCTCCTAAAAAAGAACAATCCAACAACAACATTAAAAAAATAATAATGAGAAAAAAAAGAAAAAAAAGAAAAAAAGAAAAGAGATGAGAAAAGAAAATTGTGAAGAAAAGAACTTAAAAATTTACACCATTTTTTAATCCATCTAACTTTGAAAAGAAAAGAAAAGAAAAGAAAAGAGATGGGAAAATATTTAACAAAAACAAATGTATGCCATTTAACTATTTTGACGGTAATCACCCACTATCTTCTTATTTTTTGTTAAAACATATTAAATTAGTCGTTTTCTTTCCCCTTTTTTTTTTTCTTCTCTCGTTTCTCTACTTTCCTTCTTGGTAAATCACTCTAATTAATTAAGTAAACCAAGAACCAAAATGAAAAAACAGAGTACTTATCCTGATTAGCTATCCAAATCTTGTCATGTACATATCCGAAATAAAGAAAAACAACAAATCCATCCAAAAAAAGAGAAAGAAAAAGGAAAAGACAACAACAACAACAAACCAAAAATTATCAGGAAAGAAGAGTTAAATGAAGAAAGAAAAGGAAAAGAGAAAAATTGAGAAACCAATAAATAAACCAACCATGGCAAAACAGAGTGGTCGCTTAGTTCCACTAAAATAATACCAAAAAAGAATCTGATTATCTCTATAAAAAAAAAGGAGAAAAGAAAAGAAAAGAAACAAAGAAATGAACAAGAAAGAGAATCAACTTTTTCCATTACAAGCACTTATTCATTTCGTTTATGACTGAAAAATTATGTCTAAGAGGGGAAAAAGAAAAAAAACTGTGTCACTGTGAAGCTCAAAGAAAGAAAGAAAAACAGCAACAAACAATCGCAAACAGAGAGAGGTATATATACATATATGTATAGAGAGTGAGAGAGAGAGAGAGTTTGGAACTGAAACAATTGACAGCCATTAATTCCAAGAAACCAAGAAAAAAGGAAAATAGCAAGAAGAAACAAAAACAGAGAGAGAAAAAGAGAGAGATTGGGAACCTGGTTCATGGAATCTACATGTGTTTCCATGATCAAACTTGTTTTAAGCTTCAGGAACAGAAACAGAAATTTTCTTAGAGATTCACCAGAAAACTCGTCTTGTTAATGTTGATTCTTCTCTTCTCTGGAGTACAGGGCTGAACCATATATATATATATATTCTGTCACGAAAATTTAGAGGAACGCCCTCATGGGATTGTGCATTTACGTCTCTCCAAATCTAATCCTTCCCACACCAATACACACACACTACACACACACACACACACTCACGTCACTCGTAAGTGATAGCTTTTTCATTTTTTTTTTTAATTTTTATTTTGTCTATTTCTTTTTTGGAAGACACTCTCCTAGTAAGAAAGAAGGGAAAATATTAACAGCAGTATTTTTAAATCATGCCCTCTGAGAATATACGAGGATGTTATGAATATTTTCCACACAAAAAAAAAAAAAAAAAAAAAAAAAAAAAAAAAAACACACACACACACACGCACACACCCTGAATAAGAGAAACCATTACCTGAAAAAGGATTAATTTTACATTATTACTTATTCATTTAAAGTAACGACCTTTTTTTATTTTTTTTAATTTGAGTGGGAAATTTAAACTCTACGGGTTTGTTTGATTTTCTATTTTATCTCCAATTAAACTGTAATTTTTTTTTTGGTTAAATTTTCATTTTTTTTTTCAAAAAATTAATAAAAATTATAACTTGTTTTTAAAAAATCAACCAATTCCAATTTAGAAATTTCAACTCCAATCGGAGATACAAGCATACATCTTATAATAAAGTCGGGATAAGAAATTTTGTCACTAAACTATAGAACCACGGCAACAGCTTATTACGTCCTTTTAACAATATACCTCCCCTTAATCGTTTTTGGTTAGAAGTTGGCTAGTAATACTCATTAGATATTTCGAATTCAGTATTGTTGTAATTGGAATGTTAATAAATATTATTTTTTAATTTTTAATTTTTAGGATATGGAGTCCTATAGAGATCCATTTTATTAGTTTCTTATTTGAAAAACAATAATGCAATTTTTAAACACTTGTTTAAGAATATGACCCTTTTTTTCATTTAGAAAAATAATCGTTAATCAATATTAACTACGATTTATTAGTGATTAATCATAATTAATTAGTTATTAATTATATTCGATCCATAAAAAAATACACATTAACCTTGATCATTGGAAAAAAGAAAAAAGAAAAAAAATTATTTTTCTAATTTTACAAAATTCCAATTATTTATTAAAAAAACTTCTTAAAAAAAAATCATTTATCTACATATCTCGAGATAAAATAATCACAATCAGGCACGTGATAAAACCTAATGCCTGCCCCCACCATATTACATTTATGTACATTTAATTTAACCAAAAAAGGACGTTGGGAGGATGATTTCATATAAAGTGGTGAATGATGTAATGAAATAATGAAAATGTGCTTCAAAAGAACTGGGGTTGCTACATAACCTTTTATTTTTTTTTTTAACATAATTTCCACATCAGCATAAAAATTCCAGGAGTTGATGAGTAATTATTGGGGCCATCACTAACTTTTTAATTATTAGGATGTGATGAAAAAAGCAAGATTCTTTGTTCTATATGTATGAATAGACATGCTTCCACGGACCTCTACAAAAGTAACAATAATTATTTTATTTTATTTTTTATTTTTAAGAAGGCTACTTTATATGTACACTTCTTGAACTTTTTAAATTGACAATTGTCTTTGAACTATTTTTCTTGATAATCAAACTTTTAAACTTACAATTTTTTGCACATCAAGTCCTTTTTGCTTACATTCATTAGAATTTGGACATTTTTTTTGCACGTCACTTGCATGCTGACAGTCCAAGAAGGCATTGTTAGTTATTTTTACTTTACTTCAATGCATATTCCTTTCAAAATTTAGATTCAAATATGAGTTGTGAGTTTAAAACTCACTTATCAAATACCTCCAAACTTAACATTTGTTAGTCCTCGAGCAAAACAAAAACATGAAATTGAAAAGCTAAAATACCAAAGTAGAATAACAATTTGATTTGATAGAATTACAGGCCTCAACGATTTCACATAACTTGTAGCTTTTGGAAACACTCAGCAAATTGTGAACATGTAGAATTTCAACCCCAAAATTTATCCAACCTCACATTTGGTTCCTTGAGTATGTGTGTGACCTTCTGCCTTTAACCATTTGCAACTCGGAGTAGTTTATGCAAACAAATGATTGCAAAATGGACCTCTAGTTGAATCAAATTGAGAACTCCATAAGCTTGCTTTTCCCGTCGCTCTCCGTTAATGTCAGTTATTCACAACATCAAGAATCATCAGGACTTTTTTGGCTCATAATGAATGGCTAGGGCTGAGGTAGGATAAGGATATACGTGGCTCGAGTCACCCATGGTTGCAATCATTCTCAGACTTCGCAGAGCTTTTTGTTACATTCCCCCAATTATTCCCCTAAACTTACTCTTACCCACTCCTTCTTAGCCCGTTTTTTTTTTTTAAGATAACCGAACCCCCAAACTTATTTATTTGTATACACACATATATATATATATATATAGACTTTTTTTTTTTTTTGAGATGATGCAATTTCTTCTTCTACACACACATATATATGAACCTTTTTTTTTTTTTTTTTTTGAGATGATGCAATATCTTCTTCTTCTTCTTTGGAAGTTACGGTGACAAAGAAAATGGTAATTTAGGCTCAAAGGGGTGAACTAGGGACGTCAACATCATGCACATGTTGGCTTGAAAGGCTCAAATGGTTCAAATAATGCCTCAATTATGTCCTTGATGCTATGCAACCTGAGATTTCACTTTAAGTGACAATCAAACAAGTTCTAGAGCTCTATGAGATCATGAAAATCACTTCATTCACATAAGCATTCTCTAAGCAAACAAAACAGTTAAGTGTTTAAGGTTACGTACTCAAAGTGTCAAATTAAGAACCATCAGTGAAGTAAAACCAACATGGGATCAAGCACACACATAGATACAATGTTCATCAATTTCCACAAGCTACAAGAAAGTCCAATCATGCTCTATCATAGGCTTCTAATATCAAATCTTATCATCATTCAAAAAAAAAATTTTTTTTTGCCCCTACCTCGAAACTTAAAATGCACATGATCCTCAATGTGTAAGCAATCATGAATAAATAGTTGTCGGAAACTTCCCTCGTTGGTGCTTAAGTTTGATGGTTGGGGCTCCGTGAGTTGGCCCCTTGACTACAAAACTTGTATCTAGAGAAGAAATACACAGAAGAAAAATAAAAAGATCCTAAAATTTAAAAATTTATTAGAATTCAAACAAAACAAAGAAAAATAATTGGAAAACTTGGGTTGCCTTCCAAGAAGCGCTTGATTTATTGTCGTCGGCTTGACTATGGAGAAGAGCTCATCAAAAAGTAGCTTTCGCCCATAATAGGTGTCATATAACACCACATACGAGTCTTGATTGTTGATGCCCTCAAGCTTGGCAAGATATGGTAGAATTTGACACGTGGCTCTAACAAGACTAGGCTTCAATGTATTTGCTCGGGGAACATGAATGAATGATGCTAATGTAGGTGGAGGAGGTATTGGCCACATCGGATCTTTATAGATATGATCTTGGAGGTTTAGTGTGGTCACAATCGGTTGGACACTAGAGACTTCTTCTTGTGATTCTTCTTCTAGGGCTAAGACTTATACCCCTACTTCACTTAAAGAGTCATTGTTATGAAACAACTCCAAGTGCTCCTCTCTTTGTGTCGGCTCCTTAAGGTGGCAATCTTCAATAGTCTCAATTGGTGCATCAATGATAGGAGTGGATGCAACCAATTCTTCATGTTGACAATCTTGGTTGTTTCGAAAAATATAATTTTCCCAATAATCATGGTCGGTCATGTCTTCCAACATGTAATAGGCTTCGTCAACGGGTCTTTGGAATAACGGGGAATTGCCATGCCCACTTTTAACCCAATATCTTGTTGTGTCATTTAAGCCATTGATGAAATTTTAAAGAATATATTCCTTAGAGAAACCATGATCAGGAAACATGTTAAGCAAGTCTCTATATCTCCACCAAGCACTATACATCGGTTCCATGTCTTGTTGGGTAAAACTCATTAGGACCTGCCGATAAGACATCTTAAAGTCCCTCAAATAAGACAAAAACAAACAATATTAAAATAAAGGAAAATAATAAAAAAATTCAAATTAAAACTAGAGTTATTTGGTATCGATTTTAGTAAAACAAAATAGTCATTGGCAACGGCGCCAAAAACTTGTTGTGAAAATTTAGCAATGCAAGTGTACGATATCGTAACAAGTAATATAGTAATGAATAGAGTTATCATTCCCACGAGGACTGTTGTTATTAAGTACCGAAATTATTTTAACCTTAACTTTATTTGAACGATTCGAAAGTTGAGAGATTCAAGAAAATATTAAAAAAAATGTACAAACTAAAATTAACAGAAATTAAAAGAATGCAAAACGCAATCAAGAGTTTAACAATCAATAAACTAAAGCTCTAGGGATTCCGATTTCACCAGATTACTCCTATTTGAATCCTCTAGCCTAATCAATCAACGTCTATTCCATATGTTACTAGCGAATCTCACTAATATAATCATTAATCTTTCTTAACATTAAAAATTTATCTCACAATAAGACCGTTATACCTCTCGATCTCAAACTCTAAGCCTATCACAATTCATTAAGAATGAGAAATTCAAAGTGTTGCACAAGTTTCATAATTATCTCTAACTTATGACAATCTCGTGGTAATTTAAACAGGGGCTTATTCAGTTATCACTTTTCAATCTCAAATTAAATACCAATTCATGTAAAAGTTGGTCAAAAATTCACAAGCATTAAGCACATATTAAATTACTTCAACATAGAACTGGAATAGACATCAATTGATTAAAATTAGGAAAAATTCAAATATTCATAATACGGTTACATCGTAGCCCTAGAAAAGAAACTTAAAACAAAATTGAATAAAATAAAGTCCTAATCATGGTCTTGGACATGGTGAAAGAAAGAGAGAAAAGAGAACTAGAGTTTTAAAGTTGAATCACGCCGTCTCCGTTTTCAGGTCTTGCAATTTTTCTTTTTCTCCAACTGAGTTCTCTCCTTTGTTTTCATCCATCAGAAGATATCCCTCATGAACCATGGATAGTTCTATTTATAGGCTCCAACTCTTAGGTTCAATTTAGGGCTTTTATTTGAAAAATCGGCCTTTTAAAACTCCATTCCTCGCATTCGAGAACCTAGGCACTCCTTCTTAAGCACCTAAGCGCTTTACCATAATGGTTGGGACGCTGTAGTTGCAAGCGCCTAGGCACTCCAAACTTCTTCCGTCAGCGCCTAGGTGCTCCCTTGTTGATGCCTAGGTGCTCCAAATATTTTACGCCAGTGCCTGGACACTTTCTTGTGGACGCCTAGGCTCTCCAAACTGTTCGGATGCTGAATTAAAGTGTTGTAGCACTACCATGAAGTGCTGTGACGCTCTACTTGCATGGAGGATGATTTTTGACTTTATTATCATGCCTTGTTACCTTTTTCTTTAACCATGAATGCCAATTTTTCTTCCTAAACTGTAAAATAACACAAAACAAACGTGAAATGCTAACAAAAATGCCCAAAAACCAACTAAATGTCAAGCTAAAGATATTCAATTTGTGCGTATAAAACTCACTTATCAAGTTGTATATGTTCAAGTTTTTAAATGAATTTGTATTCAAAATAAATAAAAATGACAAGCAATGCCCTTCTTGGGCCATCAAGTACAAGTTAGATGTAAAGAGCCTTCTTGATTTTAACGTATTTGAGCAATAAGAACTTATTATGTCAAAAAATATAAGTTTAGAGGTTAATTGTTAAGAAAATAGAAATTTAGAGACTTGTCAAATGCGAAAAGTTCAGGGGAGATGTGCAAAAAAGCCTTTTAAGAATTGCTAGTAGGAATTGATAGTTAATAGGCATATGACTCTTATCAAGAATAAGTGAACCATCCACATTGGGTTATACTCTCTTACATCATTCATTCATGACAACTTGACGATTTTTTTTCTTTCCTTTTATTTTATTTTATTTTATTATTTTGTTCTTTGGGGTTGGACAACTTGACAATTGGGAAGTGTTTCAAATATTGATTAATATTGATCAGCAGCCTTCAGAGGCTAATTAGGCGTGCTCATTTGAAACATGTCTAGAAACAAATAGAAAAAACATGAGAGGAATTAGAAGTACTACTTTTTGAGAACAACCAAATATTTTGGTCTTGGCTAGTTGCTATACAAGTTCGTGGTACTTTGAGCAGTGGGTATCATCGTTATGGAAAAATGGAGTGCCGCACTGCATAAATAGCGATCCTTGATGTGATTGCAAGTCGAAGACTAAGTTGACTTTGGTATTGTTGGTGGGTGGAGAGAGAGAGAGAGAGAGAGAGAGAGAGAGAGAGAATTACACTAGTGCATAGAGGGGCCACATTGGCATTCACATATTCAACGAGAGAAAAGACCGATTTTCAATGACTTTGCATACTTAGCAAGAAACTCAGGGCCGTCTGTGGAAATCTGGATATAGTATTTTAAGGATTATGTTAGAAATATATGTTTGGAGGAAAAACTTTTGAAAAAATTATACAAAAATTTATAATATGTTTGAAAAAAAAATATGCAAAATGATCTTGTCTTGTTTATCTCGTCTTTACAAGTATTTTGACATAAAATTCATCTCATTCCGATTTGAAATGAGAAACTTATAAATTTTTAAATTTTGAGTTTTCAAAAAATGAAAAAGAGAAAAAATTTAATGTAAAGTCGAAATTTTAAAATCTAGATAGCGAAACACCATCTGTGTAGATGGTGCCCCAAACGGATTATAAGGTTCCATTTGATTAGAAGGATAGAATGATGTAAAGATGGATAAGGTACGAGGGAAGGGGAGTGTGAAGGAAGGGAAGAATAAGAGATTTTCTCAAAGTTATTTGGTATGATAAAAATGAATGAAAGATAATGATTGTCAACTCTAAATGAGGAAGGAATGATTGAGTTTTACTTATGAAATTAGTACGAGAAATAATTAGATCTGTTAGTGTTCTATAAATTTTTGTGCTGACAAAGGTCAAAATTGGAAGAACAACTTCTTTTTTTTTTTTTTTTTTCTCCCTTTCATTCCATCTCAATCCATCTACATTTGGAAGGATTGGCTTTTTGTGGTGTTGGGGATTCACAATCCCTAGTTTATTTCTCTCCTTTCCTCTTTCCATCCAACCAAACAAAGGTTACAATTTACTTTCCACATCTTAATCCATCCGCCCTTCCATCCCTCCAACCAAACACAACCTAAAGGAATCATATGAGAGGGACCAATAATGCTCAGTATCAAAAACTAGTTAAAACCTTGGCTGATATCACAAAGGGACCATATATATATATATATATTTTTTTTTTATTAGTTATGGCAGCTCAAGTATCGTTTTTTATTATTTGATATGATGAGTTTTGATTGAGATTGAAAAATGATTGTAAAAATAACACCATGCAACAATAATACTAGTCACATTTCATATTATCATTTAAGCAATTCGATTCACGTTAATATAATAAAGAAAAACGTTTTTACGTATCAATGATGTTAAACACTATAACTAATACGGAAGTTTGACTCATTTGTCAGTTTACCCGCTGTTAGTAGGTAGGTATTGAACCCCTATACTTTTGATTAGTTGTTTAATTTATCATGACATTTAATCTTACTATATTGCATAGTTTGTTAGTAACTCATGATAAAATCAAGAGAACAACCATATGAACTCGTGCACACACTAATCAATATTGTACTTCAAATATATCTTGCTTGGTTAGTGGTGTGATGAATGTATATATGCATGGATTTTATTTATTTATTTATTTTTGAAAGGACTATTGTTTAGAAAAAGAAAGGCAAGATATGTGCAACGCAGTTGTGTGGTAGTTGGTTATGACGTGGAGGAAGTTGATCACAATTTGAGGATCTTAATTGACGTGTAAATTATACTTTTTTTTTTTTTTTTGAAATTGGGTTAATGATAATCAAAGAGCCACGTGAGGCTTGGATTATGCTCGTATGTTTGGCTGCCGAAAGATTTAAAACAGGAGTGGACTAAGTGGATCATGGTTGTTAGGCGCCTGCTATTCCCTTACAAAAAGCAAAATTAGGAGAGGAAAAGCAAATAAATAAATAAATAAATTAATTAAATAAAATAAAATAAAATTGTCCAATCATCACTGCACCTTCACCCCCATGAATGATGTAGCTATCACAATGCTTTTCTCACTCTCTCTTTTCTTGGATTTTCTTGGAAAGATTTTCCTTTTCTTTCTTTTCTTTCTTTATTTTTTTTTTTTTTAAAAAGGGACCACTTTTGACTATAAACGCACATGATCCAATTGTTATAAACATATATAGTCTTACAAGGACAAGCACAAGTTATGATAGGGATTGATATCATGCTTTCAACCTGTTTATGGACCCAATTCTCTGAAACTTGAAAGCACTTCAATATTCTTTCCTTTTTTTTTTTTTCTTTTTTTTTTTCTCTTTTTTCTTGGTGGAATTAAATACGACCCAAAATGACCTTTCTCTCACTAACACACACGAAATATGACCTAATCTTGAAGGTTCATGCATAAAATCTCAAGGGGGGTCCCAAATGGCTTTTTATTTTTATTTTTTATTTTATTTTTTTGAAGCTTGAATAGGTCACAGATAGGAGTCAAAAGGAGTTTTCCAAATTTGGGTTGGATAATTCTTAGTGACAAGATCCCAAGATTTGCTAATCATTTTTAGATCATTAAAAAGGGTTTAAATATTTTCTTTCAAGTCAATCAATCAAATGCACGCGTGAACACTCAATAGCTTTGGCATATCTTGTTTTATGTCCAAAATATTCAAATCCAGTGTGGAAAAAAGGAAATGAGGTGCTAAGTTTCTTCATGATTGCAGAGAATAATGCGGGCATGATTTTTCCTTTTCTGCATGATCAGAAACTCCAAAGAAGTGTCCTTCAAAAATCAAATTTAAAATTTCATAAAATCTTGAAAGAAAGATTCAATTGTCTGACATACAAGTACTTCGAATTACCAGCCCATTTTTCTCCATTGACGTAGACCTAACATAAACTTCCACCCAAAAAAAAAAAAAAAAAAAGGAGATTTAGTCATCACCCCACTTCCTCACAAGCTCATCTATAGAGTTTGTTCTCTTTCATGGAAAAGAGCCAGAAGATACTTGAGGAGGGTTCGGGGTTTATACATACATACATACAAATATATATATATATACATGTATGAGTTTGAGCACTGATACACACAATATGAAACAATTTTCTTATGACATGTATCAAAATTCGGCTAGCCCCCTGAACATAAAATGATTGTTTTTTCCTTGCTTTTTTGGATCTTTTACAAAGACCTCACACCAGTAGTGCATTATTTGATCGTTGGATCCGAAACAAATCTGTCAGCTAAGAAACAGAACCCTACCAGTAGTATAATATTTAGAAAATCACTTTTTTCTTCCCTACCATTAGATTTTTTTTTTTTTTTCCTTCAGTGACAAGGATCATTTCCAAGTCTTGCTCTAAAACATCAGAGGTCAGCATTTCCTCTTAACATCGTAATTGAAGAATAGTTCAGCTAATGAGGTTAAAAACCGGCTAAATTGTGATAAATTCAGTACCCCCAGTAACTCGTGCATGAACATGATGGTATGCATGCAAAACGACATTGCTGCAGTTGAGCACAACAATGCAATCCAAGTAAAGAGAGAAATACTAACCAACCAATTATGATCAAATTTTCCAAAATTTTATTTCATTGCTGCTTCCTCAATAATTTTGCTATGTATATCATTATTACTTGTTACAAATGGGAGAACTGAATGTCTCCATGTTACAAGAATAAACACAAGTGAAAAAAAGAGGAGAAAAAACAAATAAATAATGTTTTATCAAACATCAATTGCCACCAAAAACAGCTTGTCTCACCTCTATTTTGCCCCTAAACCGTCTCTAAGGGAGGAAAAACAAAAATTAACTGGGCATGCTTCCTGGCTTATGTTCACCAATCACTCGGAGTAAGAAAAATGGAAGTCGATATCAAGATTAAGTGGCGAAGAACAGCTTACTCTTCGTTAATCTGATCATCACTGAAAGCTAAATCAAATATCTGGCTGTAATCATCCACGAAGTGGACATCAAGGCCTTCTTTTACATTGGGCGCGAGCTCATCAAAATCCCTCCTGTTCGCAGAAGGGAATACAATGGTCTTCACTTCGCTCCTCCGAGCTGCTAT
>JAFMPE010029505.1:269-10294 GCA_024759925.1 Ficus religiosa | reverse complement strand
TACTCACCAGAGTCGTAAAATGAACTGCTCAGTTCTCTTTGGCAAATTTTGGTCCTACAATTATTTAAGCTATCAAATGTACTGTTATGTTGACTTAAAAAATTCGAGTCAAAGGAAACACTTTTTGTTTATCTCTTTCCTTTTTAAAGTAAGAAAAGGACTTGGTTAACGTGACTTGCATATATTCCAAGAATTCAATGCTCTTATAAGATTTTTGTCTCCTACCCAATCACAAAATGGGGAAAAAGAATAAAGCTAGGGAAAAATGCAGTTTTTCACACAATTCTCAGAGATAATGTTGCTTATAGAGGACAACAAGATGGAAAATTCTTCATCGAAGAGAGCTACAACTAGAATTACAAACAATGAATGGTTCCAAACCTCAATTGGTACAATGCATATTCTCTCAGATGTACAAAATATACAACATGAAAAATAAAACCTAAAAAATAGATATTATTTCATTTTCCCGGAATGTGAATGCCAATCATGGCATGACTCAAGCAGTGGCAATGTTGTGGGAAGAAAAAAGAATTAGAATACCTCTCCGTCAATTTGAACCTTTGTGTTTCTGTACATGGCTCTTTGAACAAATTCCTCGTGTTACCAGTTTACAACTCCAAGACACCCCTGAGTAAATTAAGACCTTCCAAAGATATACTCCTTCTGACTCTGGTTTGAGGTATCTCTATCCGCGGTGGAGGTTCGGGGGAAAAACATATCACAACAACAGTCAAGTTATCACAAGTGTTGCGCTTGAGAGCCTCCCTAACCAGCTCTTTGGAGCACCTTTCGGGGTCATTGTGGAGCATCAGTTCTTTCCTTGCCATAGACACAGCACACTGGCTGCTCATCACATCCCATAGGCCATCACACCCCATTATCAAAAACTCGTCTTCCTCAGTCAGATGCGTCCGCTTCAGTTCTGGCTCTGCACTCAAAGGGCAGGCAGCACCTTTTGCACCTTTCATATGCCAGTCCCCAAGAGCACGGGCAACAGACAATTGACCGTTGAGGTAGCCGTCATAGATGACACCGCCAAGTTTCTCTATTCTCTGTCTTTCGGATGTGCAATTGGGTTTGTGGTCTTTTGACATCTCAATTGCTCTACCTCGCCTCCCCAGCACAGCTCTGCAGTCCCCGGCATTGGCAATTATCATTGTCCTGTGTAGGGCGAGAAAAAGAAATAGATGAAGTGAGCTCAATGTCTAGGCACTTTATTTTATTGTTGCTGTGGCAAAACTTTTCCACTAAAACGTTCTCAGAATAACTGACCAAGGCAATCTAATTCCAAAAGCAAAAGGTATCATTAAAGAAGATTTGGGACTAACTTACCCTCCAAAAATAAGGGTAGTTAAAGCAGTGGTCCCAGAGGAGATATCGAGAGAACTAGAATCTGCAAATGCATAATCGGCTTTCAGAAAAGCACTCTTAATTGCTTCCTCCAAACACACTGGGAAATTGGAGTCCTCCACTATGTACTTGAGAATGTTATTTCTGATAAAGCATGCTGCATCAGTACCTCCATGACCATCAAACACCTGTTCATCATCACAACCATCTAGTTTAAAATGATAACCACCTCCTACGCCAACGCTACAAAAACCCATATTCCTCAAATTTATCAATCCAGGCAAGTTTATGTGTTTCAACGCATCAAATAGCAAACAATGCATGATTACAATAAGAAGAATAATGGTTAAACAAGAGGTAAACTTAAAGTTCTTTGTTTAACGGGAAGATTTACAATTGATATACTGACCCCATAGAAAGCTCCAGGAGAAGGGAATTGTGAAGAGACAGTGTTGCCCAAATGTTCAACAAGATTGTCTATGCATATGTGTTCATCTTCCATGTACTGTTTAGGTCCCATTTCAGCACAGCTTCCTGATCGGAAAATGGGTAGAAACCCTGGTTTCTCGTCAGAAGGTGAATTATTGGCTATTATCCCAACGTCCAAACTCTGGAGAAGTGTTAAAAGAAAGTCAGTTAACGTGCACTAAACAATCTGTTGTAAAAACGTGACAAGGCTTTAAGTAGATCTTATACTGCTTCAAACCTTAATGATAATAACAACATTAAGCATAAAAGTTTTATAACTACCATCTTAAATAGAATCAGTAACTACTTGATAAATTCAAAAGGGGGCAATTTTGAAAAGCACTCACCACGTCAGCACTTGATATCATAAATTACTTGATGATAATATCAACATTAAGCATACGACTTTTATAACTAACTACCATCTTAAATAGAGTCAGTAAAAGCTTGATAAATTCGACAACCGGCAATTTCGAAAAGAACTCACCAAATTAGCATTTCTACCATTGTCAACTTTTATGCTTAAGATTCAAAGATGGTCAGGTTCAAATTCTAGTCATTATATCAACGTCAATCATAAAAAGAATCAATAATAGTAGCCTGATAAATTCAACAACTGGCAATTTCGAAAATAACTCACCATATCAGCAGTTGCTAGAAGCTTTATAGAGCTCACAGAATGCCTCATCGCAGACAGATGCCGCGGAGGTTTCCCATTTGACATTTGTTTAATATTATTCAGATTCTCGGAAGCATCGTCTTCCATGGCTGATACATTGTCCTTATTGTAACCCCCTTCTACTAATCTATACGGAGGCGAAAAGTCCATACCCGCAGCCATACTTATTCCCTCCAAATCAATCAGAGATCAACAGACAATCCTTAATTATAAACCTCAAAAGCGACTGATTTCCAGATCAAGATGCATAAATTGTCGAACCAGATCTTGTGAAATACAAGCTTCTTATAGCTCCTAACTTAAGAACTCCAATCTATGAGGAACGGGATTACTCCTTTTATCGTTAAAGCAAAACTACAGATTGAATAATTTCCAAGTATACCGAAACCTTCAAGAAATGCCCAAATCTACCTTATCTTACTAGCTCAGAATTCAATGCTTTGAGAAATCGAAAGCCGAATAGACCAAGAAACCACCGATTCACTCTTCAAATTTCAATCTTCACAACTCCGCCAATTCAAAAATCTTCTAAATCACATAACTTAATGAGCCAACCAACAGATCAATCTCAGAATCCTATTCCACACAAAAAGATCAACTCTTCAGAACCGCAATCTTCGAGAAGATTCCGAGCACAATGTAGAAAAATTTAACTCAAAATTGACAGTAGAAAATGAGGGGGGAGGAAAACGACTAGTTAAGAGAGGAGGTAGCGAAATTTTCCGGGAAAATTTGCAATAATCAAACGGGAAAAGGCAGAATTTCTTGGAGATTTACAAAAACAAGGAACCATAAGAAATTAAAAAAAAAATGAGAATTCTAACAGATGTAGAGGACGAGGACGGCGATTCTTACGAGTTACGCTTCGACTTTTTCTGATCTTTCTTTTCGTAACGGTGATCAATGGTGAAACCCTAGAAAAGATGGCTGCCTCAGATAGAAAAGGAAGAAGAGAATCAAAAAAAGCTTTTTTAGAGAGAGAAAGAAAGAAGAGCATGGAAAGATAGAGAGAGAAAGAGAGGAAGAGCGCTAAGCCGTTGGTATATGGTTGGCCACCGGCGATTCCAGGTAATCCGGTGGATCTGATCGTGAGGGTGAGAGTTGTGGACACGTGTTCAGTTTTCATTGGAGGATATGTGGCCTCATGTTCGCAGATTGGTGTTGCCAGAGCTTCCCAGCCGTTGGATCTCTGACACCTCTATGATGTACGGTCAGAATCTCTGTTCTCCGAAGGAGTTTTCTTTTATTATTTTTTATTTTGAAAATAGTTGACGGCTACAAAGGACGAGAGAGCACCTTGGATTCTTGGGATACACGTGTTGGTGTATGATTGGAAGAAAATTGTTATTTTGGCTAAGGTTAAACAAATTCGCTTTTTTATTTTGGGGAGCTCTAAACTTTACCTCGTCAATGGGGTAAAAATTTTTGAGCCGTTGGATTAATATCGATGGGCATGCATAGCTGATCCTCATGCTTGTAAAGATATGCCCTTTCACAGAGAACTATTAAAAGCGAGCTACAGCGAGTTTCAAAAGTCATGAATATATTGGGTGCTTTTACCAAAAATGACGCCGTCCATTTTTAGGACCGGTTTACGTTGTCATCTTATTCTAGTTTAAATTATATATTTTTTATTTTTTTAAAAAAATTTTTATCTTTTTTTTAAATAATTTTTATTTTTTTAAAAAATTTAAAAAAATTTACTATAACAATTAAAATATTTCAACTCAAACTAACGAATCAAACAGATTCTTATTTTCAAAAAAGATGCCAGTCATGTCTAGCAACTCTTTCTTCTTCTTCCGGCCATGTTCTTCTTTCTTTCTTTCTTTATTTCTTAACTTTTCTTTATTTTTATTTTCTTTCAATTTTTTTTTTTTTGCCCTTTTCTCCCTCTCATACCCATCTTTCATGATTGTCTAAAAAAACCCCATAGCCTTTCTTTTAACACCATGAAGTCTCTCTTTGTCTTCGAGCGCACCCTTAAAGCAACGGGCGGCCTCGTCGGAGCCATCACTTGTGTCTGCTTGCTCTCGCACGACACCGTCTATACCAAGCTCCAAATGATGAGCACATCGGAGGCTACCGCAATGCCGTCGCCAAACCCTTCTGAGACTAAAGGAGCCCTAGTGTTTTACAGCGGCATTTTTTAAGAAATTTGATCAGATTAAGAATTATGTGGGTTAGAACAAAGCGGAGAAGAAAAAGAAGCGAATAATCCCATGATGCACTTCCTATGTTTTTGTTCCCATTTAATGGGCCCCACTTTTAATCTACCTACAAACAGCCTTTGAATCTTACCGTATCAATAGAATAAAAAAAACTTCTTACCCTATTATAGAAATGGGCTCTTTTTTTTTCCCCCTCAGTTTCTCCCACCTGAATTTGGAATGGTGGAACTTGATAATTAATATATGAGAGAGGAAAAAAAGTCTTTTTTCGAAACACAAATACATGATAGTTAGAGTGTATTTTTAAGGGGACTAGAGGTACGTACATATATATATATATATTCTTTAAATTCGTAAACCTTAAATTATATATATATATTCTTTAAATTCGTAAACCTTAAATACTTCGAGACGTGATTTATTTGACTTTTATGATAGGAATGGATGGAATTTGCACTCCAATTTGCATCCCCATTTCTGATACAAATGAATGATAAAGTTATAAGGGAAGATGTTAGAATCTTCAAATAAGTTTGAGTCATTTTACGTGATTTATTAATACTGCAAATAAGTATTTGCAGTTCGACCGGCATGACGAGATGACTCAAATCTAAGTTTTTTTTTTTTTTTTTTTTCCTTTTTTTGCTTTAAATAAGAAAAACAAACACCCAACCAATCAAACCAAGACATATTAGCAGCCAAAGAGCTCTATTGGTTCATACAGACATCACTTAAGTTATACGTAATACAAAATTAAAATTATAAATTGCTAATTTGTTTATTTATTTTGTTCTGAAAATCCTTGGAAGTAGAAAAAAAAAAAAATAAAAGATCAAATTTTCTACTTATTTTCTGTGCTTAACTTGAGTATTGTAGCTTATGTACTAAAACATTTTCAGCTGACCTTTTTGGTGGCGTTAATACAATTTCCTTCCCTTCTAAACGCATGCTTAACCAAAAATTCTCATTCCTCTACCCACAAAAAGGGCCCGTAGAGAAGAGGCCCAAAGGTAAATGGTTCTTTCGTAGTTTGTTGGTCTCTCACACCCACAGCAGTAGCCAAGGCCCAATCTCATTTTTGCTTCGTTTGTTCTGTTTTTGTTTTTGTGTTTGTGGCTGTTGACTTTTTGTTCCCAAGTAATCTGCATTATCGATCGTATACGATTATTGATGAATTATCTGTAATAAAGTTACTATAAATATGCCAACATATCACAGCTGTCAAACAGAAAAATGGGATTTAACCGTTATACTTTTCGATATGCATGATTTATTTTTATTTTACTATCACATATTTGATGATATATCATCAATAATGATAAATAACAATGTTCTGTTGTACTCGAAGAAGTTGAGTCTTCTCTTCTTTCTATATATATATATATATATATATATATTTTACTTAATATCTTGAGAGTTGAGACAAACAAAAATCTATTTGGCTTTAGGTTAACTTGTAAGATGAGGAGAATCACAGCCAAAAAAGAACCATTTTGGACACCTAATTAAAATTTTGTTGAACTTCCTTACTAGGGAACAATATTTTAATTATCAAGTGTTATGTGCTTTGTGGAGGGGCTCATTATTTATAAGGAAAAACTACAAGATTCCCTTGTTGCAAATAGCCAAATGCATTAGCTCAAAAAAAAAAAAAAAAATCCCTAAATACTATTCCATTTCTTGGCTGGTAGTATGTCCACATATCTGTCATATTTATGGTGTCCTTGAAAACAAGTGGACTAAAATAGTTCATTCCAATATGTTAACTTTTACTGCTATCAATTAAAACTGAAAACCCCACATTTTGAGAGGAGTTTTTGGGAGTGGGACAGAAGGAGCTTGAAAAACACTGAGGTATAATGATACGAGGACAAGAAAGACAGATAAAATGGGAGGACCACCTTTTGTTTGGAAGGGTTTAAAAATGAAATATTTGAACCATCAGATATTCATATAGTTTTGTTAGATGATTTTTTTTTAAATTACTTTTACATCAAATTTAAAAAATTAAAAAAAAGGTATTTTGTTCTGCCTCTATATTAAATAAAAAATTATATATAATAATATGACTATCCCTATTTAATTAAAAATGACTCTCCCATCCGCAATTGGAATAAAGGTGTCCCCAGTTGATACGAGGACAACTAGTACAATTGTGAAATATCATAGAAGGATCATATTCTCATTTCAAAGGAAAGGATGAAAAAGGGAAAGCAGACATATGTCTTTGGCAATCCAATAATTTCATGTCGCATTCAACTTTTTACATTATATATTTTCATTCTCCTTTTGATGTAGTAAACCATTTTATACATAGAAAAAGAACATAAACTAATAAAAAAAAAAAACGAGACTTTTATCAATTAATGTGATTTCAATCGGATTTAATTTTCTAATGAAAATAAATGTACATTATCTATTATGGCCTACACTAAAAGACTAATGAAACATCATTGGCATTTTATTGATGGGATGGTGGCTATATATCTAGTATGAAGTTGAGTTTGGATTTGCATGAAGTGGGGTTGGAAATTGGAATTGGGCAAAAAATGGGTCACAAAAGAAATGGCAAATGGAATTTGGTAGGATATAATTATCATTGTATTCTTCTATAGAAAAGAAAAAGGAAAAAAAAAAAAAAAAAAGAAGAAGAAGAAAAGAAGAAGAAGAAAACAATTTATTTTCATTCCAAAAGCTACTTTAATTTATTCTTTTCTTGTCATTTGGCTATAGTAAATGGATTATTGTTTGACCAATTTTAGCCTCTTATGGCTCTTGCTATTTTTACCCTCCCTTATTTCACACACGTCATTCACGTGACCATCCATATCCATCTGCGTCTTTTGTTCTGTGCCTGTTTCTATATATATATAGACTGTCAGACCCTCTTAAAGTGACATGAGGCCTAGCGGGCTAGCGTGGGCCAAATGGGTGCCTAGCATCGGCAAAGGCAGGCACTGGCGTCGTATGGGCAGGGTGGCCTAGCGGCCAGACAAGCGGCAACAGGCATGAGCACGCGCGTAAGCAAGGCTAGCGTGCATGGTGAAGGCCCCAAGGCTTAAGTGAGCAAGCTTTTAAAATAGAGAGAAGAATCTAAAACTTTTATCATATTACAACTACAATTCAGGGGTTTTTTCTTTTTTCTTTTTTTTAAACAGGACCGGCGGCACTTGAAACTTCCACAAGCTACAGTCCACTACTTCCGACTATTTAAAAAAAAAAAGAAAAAAAAACCCTGAATTGTAGTTGTAATATTATAAAAGTTTTAGATTCTTCTCTCTATTTTAANNNTTTTTTAAACAGGACCGGCGGCACTTGAAACTTCCACAAGCTACAGTCCACTACTTCCGACTATTTAAAAAAAAAAAAGAAAAGAAAAAAAAAAACCCTGAATTGTAGTTGTAATATTATAAAAGTTTTAGATTCTTGTCTCTATTTTAAAAGATCATGTATGACCAGTACCTCACTGGAATTTTCCCCATTTACATGTAATAATGTGTTCGGGTTGGACCCGTAAAACCTGAACACGAGCTGTTTTTTTTTTTTTTTTAATCAAATATTGTGTCAATTTCATGTTAATTTCAGGTCAAATGTCATGTTAATGTCATGTCAATTTTGAGTCAATTTCGGGTCAAATGTCGTGTCAATTTCATGTTAATTTCGAGTCTAACCCGAATATGACATGGGTCCAACCCGAACATGAGTTTGAAATGTTTAAAAAAAAAAAAACCCTAAAGAAGCAGCCCTTTTCCCTTCGGCCTTTACCTTTAAGAAAAAACACTAAGTTTAATTTTATGATTTTTTATTTGAAAACAATCCTTAAAACTTATTGTTTTATCAATAGTATGTTTTTGTTGAAGGTAAATTATTATTCTTCTAGGTTTTTTTTATGAATTTGGGATATAATTTGCTTAAATTGAATTAGATTTTGTATCAAATTCAAATTAATTGCGGGTTCAATTTGAGTCCAATTCGAGTTGCGGGTTCAATTTGGATCAAATTCGTATCGCGGGTTCAGTTCGTGTCACGGGTCAATTCATGTCGCGAGTCAATTTCGTGTCGCGGGTCAAATTCAGTTCGTGTCGTGTCGACCTGTTACGGGTTCGTGTCGAGGTTTGAAATCGTTTTCGTGTCACGTGTCGTGTTCGGGTTGAGGAAGAAAAAAATCGACACGATTCTAATACGACACGAACTCGACACGTGACACGAATTGCCACCCCTACTATAAATACACTAAGTTGTGTACAGCAGAGGACACTTTTGTTGTGTATGATCCTTGCAGCAGCTTCATATTCCTCTTAATTAGTGATCAATAAAAGGGTTGAGAGTTTTTTCGTACCTGTGTGTGTTGCTTTTGTGTTGCTTTACTTGGTTGCTTTTTGAGTTCAATATACTTGTTTGATAACGTGAGCAAGGTTGAGTGGCTGACTACTCGGGCAGCTTAGGTCATCGTAAGGCGAAAATTTTGGTGTTTGATTTGGACCCCTGTGACATAGACCATATGTATGAAATATGATTAGCATTTCATTTTCACAACACACATCTACCCCCGTTCTATAATATTTTCATTTATAATTGTGGTCCAGCCGTCCAGGCTATGCCACTAGCGTAGGTAAATATAATATTTTTAATGCATTTGAGATTTTTTTTTAAACAAAAAATTAACGAATTCTAATGATATAAAATTACATGTTTTTAATGATAAAATTCATGTTTTTTTTTTAAATAATTTCTTCAGGTTGTTCACAAACATTGTCATTTGTCATTGTAATACTAACTTAACAAGAGTTTCAAAATTTAAGCCTTGTTTAGTAATCCATTTTATTTCAAACTAAAATGTACTTTTCTATCTCAGTTTTTGTCTTTTTCTGAAAAGTCAATAAAATTTTATAACTACTTTTTAAAAAGTTAATACTATTTAAACTTAAAAATTTCATCTCATCTCAAACTTAGCTCAAATACCAAACGAACTTAATATATTACATAAAATTATATATCATATTTTGCTCCACGCTATCTTTTTTTTTTTTTTTCTTCCCCTTTTCTTTTGAAGGGGAAATTTTATTAAACTCACAAAGAAGATACATAAATACTAAAACCCTGTATTACATGAGATAAAACCCTTCAACAAGAACGAATCCACCAGTAAAATTTGATGATGCTCAAACGAAAAGACGTATATGTAATATCTGATTTTTCAATGTTATTAATTTCCTTTAAAGGAATTAATTTCATTTTACGAAAGTATGAATGCAAAAGCTCGAGGTAGAGCTTTTAAGTAACTTTGTGAGTTCTTATAAATCAATAAGACTCAAAAATGATTTCTTAGCCTAGAAACGGACCTTTTGAGTCAA
>JAFMPE010029439.1:0-15589 GCA_024759925.1 Ficus religiosa | reverse complement strand
GAGGTGGTGGCCTCGGCGCTGCCCCAGCAGGAGCATTGGCTGCCTCTCTCAAACCTCGACCTCCTCCTGCCGCCGGTCGATGTCGGCGTGTTCTTCTGCTATGACAAAAAAATAGGTCCCATAATGTCGGAAACGATGAACTTTGCAAGCATGGTTAGCGTGCTCAAGAAGGCCCTGGCGCAGGCCTTGATCTCCTTCTACGTGTTCGCTGGAGAACTCGTCACGAACTACGAGAGAGAGCCCGAGCTGCTGTGTAATAACCGTGGCATTTATTTCATCGAGGCCTTTGCTGATGTCGAGAGCTGTCACCTCGACTTGTACAACCCTGACAACTCCGTCGAGGGAAAACTTGTGCCTTCCAAGAAGCATGGTGTCCTCACCGTGTAGGTTTGAGAATTCAAATAATTATAACCGTTGTAACACTTTGCTCCCAAATTTCAAAATGTATCTTATTGTCTGTTCTCAGTTTTTACAGCTTTTTCACAAAATTTATTTCTTATTATGAGCAGTAAAAAATGGATGCTTCCTCTTTCAAACCCAATGACTAAATCAATTACGTAAAAAAAAAAAAAAAAAAAAAAAAAAAAAAAAAAAAAACAAACAAACAAACAAACAAACAAACTAACTAACTAACTAACAAAATCAAGTTGTTAACCATGATACATTAATCCAAGAAAAAACCACCATCGCAAATATCCAATTAAGTATTCTTATAAATTATTCACTAGTAAAAATTACGGATTACAGTGGTTATTAACCGTCGTGTAAAGTTTACATGACGGTTAGTGATAACTCTAGAAATTAGAGTTATCTTAGGCACTTTTAGACTTGGATGCAATTGGTTTAGAGAGTATTTGTGTTATTTTTAGCATATTTTCCTTTGTTTTATGTCTGTGTGAATTTTTTTATCTTGGGTTTAGCGTTTGGTTGAAATTATGGTAATTGTGAAGCAAAGTCTGGTCAAATGAGGGCTGATTTGTGTTTTCATTCAAGACCTTGAATGAAGTGCAGATTTAAAAAGTGGAAGAAGCTGAGCCGAAAATGCTGCAGCAATACTGCTGCATTTTATTCCAGCTGGCATTTTTCTGAAAGAGCAAAAAGGAGATGATAGCTCATATTTGTGGGGGCCATTTTTTCTACCTCAGCTAGGAGGTCACACGTGAGCATTGATTTTTGCCCTAGAGAGTGAGTGTATTTTGGGAGGAGTTGCTGAATTAGAGAGGAGAGCTGGAAAGAAAGAAATTGGAGATTACAGAAAAGAAAAAGAGAAAGGGCATTGGGCGACAGGGGAGCTGGATTTTTGCTTCCATTTTCATGCCTATTTTGGAGGGTGAGCTCAGGAGAAGAAGGAAGGATGAGAAGGACCGCATCTAGCTATTTGGAGTTTTTCCCTTTCTCACTCTTTCCTTGATTTATTTCTTGATTTCTATTCTTTGTTGAACATGGAATTCGTATTATTGCTTGTTTTTGTAATCCTAAACATGAGCTAAATTTCTTTAGCTGGGATTGTTGATGAACCCAAAATTGGGAGGATGATTTGAACGTTTATTGGAATGTTGAGCTATTTCCTTCCCGTTCACTCAAGTGCTTTGATTGTTTAATTTCTATTGTTGATTGGCCAACAATTTATAGGAAACTAGGTTTTGATTAACTCTGGAAAGATTAATTTGAACTGGATCTAACTTGGATGATGCAAGTTCAATATGTTTTTTGAAGTTTATATTGATTTGTGAATGGTATAGGAATATGCTATTTATCTTGTATAACCCATTGAAATTGGTGCATGAATCTGTGTTCTGAGAGCTAGATTCACATAGGAATATGTTGAAAAAGGTTTAAAGAATTTTAGTCATAATTAATTTGGAAGAGTTTTATGATAAAATTGAATTTCAGTTAACAGGATAGTTTTGCTACAGCATTTCTACAGCATTTCGATCAGACTTGCAGTTGAGGGGAATTTGGCAATCCTAGCTTCATACTCATCCTTGTTTTACAAACTCTTGACTGAATCTTATTTATTTTGTCTATTTTAGTGCCTTTTCATTATACCCATTTTATTTCATTAGTTTATTGCATTTTTCTAATTTTAATTTCCAAATTCAAATTGATTTGTGCTTTATTTTTTTTGCAATTCATTTTAGTGATTCAATCCTTGTGGAGACGATAATCAACTCACATTCTATATTACTTGTACGATTACGTACACTTGCGTAGATTTATATACACTAAATAATTGCAAACAAGTTTTTGGCGCCGTTGCCGGGGATTGAAATCATTAAAAATATTTGTAAAAGTTATTTTGTTTTAGTTCTTGTTTTTGCATTTTCTTATTGGTTGAGTTTTTGTATTTTCAGAAGCTTGCTTTCTCTACATGAATAACTAGCAAAACCAAGAGTTGCTGCCCTTGGATCTAGAAATTGAAAGAACATTTCTAGCAAGGAGAAGGGAGCAACAAGGTCTAGTGGGTGTGGGAGAAATAGCAGAAAGAGTTGTTGTCATTATGGCTAATGATGGGCAGCAAGTGAATGTCAACAATCTATTGCCTGAACCAGTTTTGGGGGATGATAGAGACAGGGCTATTCGGGAGTATGCTGTACCTATTCTACATGGGCTCAATCCAGGCACTATTAGGCGAGAAATACAAGCACCACAGTTTGAACTCAAGCCGGTTATGTTTCAAATGTTGCAAACTATGGGCTAATTCAGTGGAATGGCAACTGAGGATCCCCACATGCACCTTTGGCTATTCATGGAAGTATGTGATTCTTTCAAGCTACTAGGGGTGTCTGAGGAAGCATTGAGGCTGAAGCTATTCCCTTATTCTTTGAGGGATAGAGCTAGAGCATGGCTTACTTCATTGCCACCGGATTCAATAGCAACATGGTATGACTTGGCAGAAAAGTTCCTCATGAAGTATTTTCCTCCAACCAAGAATGCCAAGCTTAGAAACGACATCACTTCATTCCAACAATCAGAGGGTGAATCCTTGTATGAAGCGTGGGAGAGATTCAAAGAGCTGTTGCAAAAATGCCCTCACCATGGGATTCCCCATTGGATTCAAATGGAAACATTTTATAATGCGCTCAATGGGCAAACACGTACAATAGTTGATGCGGCTGCCAATGGTGCTCTTTTGGCCAAATCGTACAATGAAGCGAATGAGATTTTGGAGAGGATGGCAACCAATAATTATCAGTGGCCCACCAAGAGGCTCAATGCTCAAAAGGCCGTAGAACTTCATGAAGTAGCTGCTATCATTGCACTTTCTGACCAAGTGTCGAGTTTGATAAATATGATCAAGACTATGAACATGTCGGCGGGTGTTAATTCGGTGCAATCTGTCAGCATCACTTATGTTTATTATGGAGAGGGACACTTGTATGAGGATTGCCCTTCTAATCTAGTCTCTGTTTGCTATGTGGGTAATTTCAACAAGAACAACTCTTATTCGGCGCCTTACAATCAGGGGTTGAGACAACACCCAAACTTTTCATGGAGCAATCAAGGGGCAAATTCTAGTGGAGCAAATGTTTATCATCGACCTTCTCACCCACCGGGATTTCCATCTCAACAACCAAGAACTCAAGCTATGAAATCATCTAGCTCATTGGAGAATTTGATCAAGCAGTATATAGCAAAGAATGATGCTAGAGTTCAGAGTCATGATGCAACATTAAGGAGCTTGGAGAATCAAAGTGGGCAAATTGCAAACGCCTTGAATGTTAGGCCGCAAGGCTCTCTTCCAAGTAATATTGAAGATCTAAGGAAGGAAGGGAAAGAACACTGCAAGGAAATTTTGTTAAGCAATGGAAGGGAGCTCGAGCCAAGGGAAAAGCCAAAAGCTGTACAGAACAAGCCCACTTCAATCCAAGAACAAGATGAGCAACTTTAAAGCAGGGTACAAATCAGCAGCTGGAATCTGACTTGAAAAATGCTGCAGCATTTCCGCAACATTCTAGTACAGTAGGAACTGCAGAACTCAACAGCAAACTGCCTCCACCATTTCCTCAGTGGTTTCAAAAGTAGCAAAAGATTATCAGTTCCGCAAATTTCTGGATGTCTTGAAGCAGCTGCACATCAATATACCTCTTGTTGAAGCCTTGGAGCAGATGCCGAATTATGCCAAATTCATAAAAGATTGGTCACTAAGAAGTGTAGATTTGGAGAATTTGAAACTGTAGCTTTGACAAAGGAATGCAGCGCCATATTGCAGAATAAACTCCCTCCCAAGCTGAGGGATCTGGGAAGTTTTACAATACCATGCTCAATTGGAAACCATTATTTTGGTAAGGCTTTATGTGATTTGGGTGCTAGTATCAACTTGATGCCAATGTCCATCTTCAGGAGGTTAGGAATTGGTGAAGCACGGCCTACCACAGTATCATTATAGCTTGCCGATAGGTCCATCACACATCCTGAAGGGAAGATTGAAGATGTTCTAGTAAAGGTGGACAAGTTCATTTTTATCATTCTTGATTATGAGGCAGACAAAGAAGTGCCAATCATCTTGGGAAGGCCATTTCTTACTACAGGCCATACCTTGATTGATGTGCAAGAAGGGGAATTAACTATGAGGGTGCAAGATGAGCAGGTGACATTTAATGTGCTCAAGGCTATGAAGTTTCCAATTTAGGTGGAAGAGTGTTCGACCATATCTTCTTTAGATTCCTTAGTGGCCGAAGAGTTTGAGGCAAGTAACCAGCAAGATTTGATATGTTCGTCATTGGCATTGGACTTGGCAGACGATGAAGATGAAATTGTGAAGCAACTTGTTTGGTTAGATGGTAATGCTATTGTGCCAAGATATGGGCGGAAATTTGAATCATTCGATCTATCAAACTGTGAGCACAAGCCATCCAAGTCCTCAAGGGAAGAGCCACCGGTGTTAAAATTGAAACCTCTACCGTCTCATCTGAGGTATGCTTATTTGGGATAATCTTCGACTCTTCCTGTGATCATTGCTGCCGAGTTAACTAAAGATCAAGAAGAGAGTTTGCTTCATATTTTAAGAAAATTCCAAGGTGCCATCGGGTGGACAATAGTAGATATAAAGGGTATAAGTCCTTCATTTTGTATGCACAAGATTCTTTTGGAGGATGACAAGAAGGGTTCTATAGAAGGTCAGCGGTGAATGAATCCGATCATGAAGGAGGTAGTCAAGAAAAAGATAATTAAGTGGTTGGATGCATGGATAATTTACCCAATCTCTGATAGTTTGTGGGTCAGTCCAGTTCAGTGTGTTCCCAAGAAAGGGGGGATTACCGTTGTGGAGAACGAAAATAATGACTTGATTCCAACAAGAACAATAACGGGTTGACAGATTTGTATGGACTGTAGGAAGCTTAACAAAGCCACATAGAAGGATTACTTCCCGCTCCCATTCATTGATGAAATGCTAGATAGATTAGCAGGGAAAGAATTCTATTGCTTCTTGGACGGATATTCAGGTTATAATCAGATTTCCATAGCCCCGGATGACCAACACAAGACCACTTTCACTTGTCCATTTGGTACATTTGCCTTCAGAAGGATGCCATTTGGCTTGTGCAACGCACCTGTGACTTTTCAGCGGTGTATGATGGCGATTTTCACTAATATGGTAGAGCAATATGTGGAGGTGTTCATGGATGATTTTTCAGTTTTTGTAGAAAACTTTGAAGATTGCCTCACTAACTTGGCAAGGGTCTTAAAGCATTGTGAAGAGACCAATTTGGTTCTCAATTAGGAAAAGTGTCACTTTATGGTCAAGGAGGGCATAGTGTTGGGACACCGAGTTTCGAGAAATGGCCTTGAGGTTGACAAAGCAAAGATTGCTATAATTGAGAAGTTGGCACCACCATCAAATGTGAAAGGGCTTCGGAGTTTTCTTGGGCACGTGGGCTTCTACCAAAAATTTATCCGAGATTTTTCCAAGATTTCTAAACCTCTTTGTAGCTTGTTGGAGAAGGACAACCAATTCATCTTTGACGAGGCATGTGTTTTAGCGTTCACAGATTTGAAGAAGAAGCTCACTTCAGCACCAATCATAGTATCCCCAGATTGGTCTTTACCATTTAAAGTGATGTGTGATGCGAGTGATTGGGCTGTGGGAGCTGTTTTAGGGCAGCACAAAGACAGGATATTCCACTCAATTTACTATGCCAGTAAGACTCTATCAGGGGCCCAACTGAATTACATGATGACAGAGAAGGAGTTGTTGGCTGTTGTGACAAGTTTCGAGCTTATTTGATAGGAGCAAAGGTAACGGTTTTCACAGACCATTCGGCCATCAAATACTTGGTAGAGAAAAAGGATGCAAAGCCAAGGTTGATTAGATGGGTGCTTCTGCTTCAAGAATTTGACCTCAGGATCAAAGATAGGAAAGGAACAGAGAATCAAGTGGCTGATCATTTGTCTCGATTGGAGAAAGCTGAGAAGGGCACATATTCAGAAGCTATCAATGAGGTGTTTCCGGATGAGCAGCTATTGGTTGTCACTACAGCTAATACTGCATTGCCTTGGTATGCTGATTTGATAAATTACTTAATGAGTGGGCTGTTACTTCCTGATTTGAATCGTTAGCAAAAGAAGAAGTTTTTGTATGAGGTGAATTTACTTCTGGGATGAGCCTTACTTGTTCAGAAAATGTGTTGATCAGATTTTGCGACAGTGTATCCCGGAGGAGGAAATCAAACAGGTGCTGCAACATTGCCATGATTCCCCGTATGGAGGTCATTTTCAAAGTGACAAAACCACAGCAAATGTCTTGCAATCTGGCTTTTATTGGTAGAGCTTGTTTCGAGATGCCCGGAATTTTGTGCTTCGGTATGATAGATGTCAGCGGGTTGGTAGTATCTCAAGACGACATGAAATGCCGCTAACCAACATTCTTGAGGTAGAGTTGTTTGATGTATGGGGAATCAACTTTATGGGTCCTTTTATTCCTTCTTTTGGCAATCTATACATACTAATGGCAGTTGATTATGTTTCTAAGTGGGTAAAAGCTACTGCCCTACCAACCAATGACTCAAAGGTGGTGGTCTAATTCATTAAAAAGTAAATTTTCACAAGGTTTGGTACACCAATGGCAGTGATCAGTGACGAAGGGACACATTTCTGTAGCAAGTACTTTGAGGCTTTGTTAGCAAAGTACAACGTCTGTCACAAGGTAGCTACTGCTTATTACCCACAGACTAATGGGCAAGCGGAAACTTCGAACAAGCAAATCAAAGCCATTTTGGAGAAAACTGTATCTCCAACAAGAAAGGATTGGTCCAAGAGGTTAGAAGATGCATTGTGGGCCTACAGGATTGCCTTTAAGACTCCAATTGGAATGTCTCCATATCAACTTGTGTTTGGGAAAGCCTTTCATTTGCCGTTGGAGTTGGAGCACAAGGCATATTGGGCACTTCAACAATTGAATATGGACATGAGTGCTGCTGGAGAAAAGAGATTGATGCAGCTTAATGAGCTTGATGAATTTCGATTGCAAGCTTATGAGAACGCCAAGCTTTACAAGGAAAAAGTCAAGCATTGGCATGACAAGAGAATCATCAGTAGGACATTTGAACCAGGGCAGCAAGTTCTATTGTTCAATGCAAGATTAAAGCTTTTTCTTGGGAAATTAAAGTCTCGGTGGTCTGGTCTGTTTACAATTTCTTCTGTTTTTCCTCATGGAGTGGTAGAGTTGCAAGATGATCCGACAGGAAGGAAATTTTTGGTGAATGGTCAGCGAATCAGGCACTATTGGGGAAGTCCTATGGAGCATTTCAAGTCTTCCATCATTCTTAAAGATGCTTAAAACAGGGAAGTAGTCAAGCTGATGACTTAAAAACAAGCGCTCTTGGGAGGCAACCCAAAAATTTTCTTGTTTTGTTATTTTGGTTTATTTTAATTTGTTTGAGTTGTTGATTTAGTAGTTGCTAAGAAATTTGAACTAATTTGATGATATTTTTCTATGCAGAAATCGGCCTAGGAATCAGCCTTCTAGTGCAATCTATGCTAAAATGCTGCAGCATTTCTGAAAAAATTGGGAGAGTAATCTGTGCTAAAATAATGCAGTATTTCGAAAAAGGAAAAGGGGAGTAATCTATATTAAAATGTTGCTTGAATGCTGCAGCATTTCTGGAAAAAAAATAATAAAAACAAATTTGAAAGTAAAAAAAAAAAAAAAACAAGAAAAAAAATATACCTAGATATATATATAATAATAATAATAAATATATATACATATATATCTATATAATAATAATAATAATAATATAGATATATGTATCTATAACCCTACATGACCCCATTTTTTTCTTTTTGTTTTCTTCTTCTACGACGTCCACCAAACCCCAAATCCACCAGTTCCTCCGAACCACCACTTCACCTCATTGTTTGCATTGAGCGAGTGCCATTCACCGTCCCACCAACCCACAGCCAGCCACCGACAACCAGCCCACTGAGTCCAGCCACCATTCCACCACCCAGTTAGCCAAGCACCGACCAGCCCTCACCGACCCCAGTCACCGACCCAGGTTCATTAAACTGCCAACACCATCCACCTATCCACTCGCCGACTCCACCGATTCACCTCACTGAACCATGCCCAGCCACACAGTGCCAGCTGCCAACATTGAATCTCCCTCACTACTTGCACTATTCCAGCCGCCAACTTGGTTTAATCCACTGGCCAGCCTGCCCCCCCCCCCCCCCCCCCCCCCCCCCCCCCCCCCCCCCCCCCCCCCCCCCACTTCGTTTTATCCCACGGCCGGCCCGGCCCCCCCCCCCCCCCCCCCATAGCAGCCGCCGACTCACCTCGCTGTTTCACCACCACTCCACCGACCCAACAAAGGAACCAGCCTCACCAACTAAGACAATCCACCTCGTCGCGCTGCAGTTCTGAAGTCGCAAGTTGAAGACCCGCAGGTAAATCGGTTTGGGTATTGGGTGTTTTGATTCTGGGTCACAAGCAAGTTTGGGGGAGGTGTCTTTACAAATTGTTCTACCATTGTGGGCGAAGTTCTGGGCATCAAATTCACTGCAGATCACCGGATTCCAAAGGGGCATAAGTCCTCTTAATTTTTTTTTTAAATTTACAGTTAACTTTTGTTTTCAATATTAAAAAACAAAAAAAAAAAATGATTTTGTGAGTTAGTTTTTTATTTCAATTTCTAGATTGGTTGAATAGATTATTGTGTGTTTGTTGCTTCTTGGATTTTGTGGTCTTCAGTCCGTTTCCTGGACATTCTATTGTCAGTGGGTTTTATAGTGTGTGGTTCACTTTGAAGGGTAGTGATCCTAGGTGTAGCATTTCGTTTAAAACAAAAAAAAAAAAAAAAAATGCAAGTCAAAATAAACGGGCAATGAGAGGGAAAGGGAAGGCTGCTGCTATAGATGAAGGAATTCCAATGGTTGCTAAGTTTGAATCTGAGCTTGTCAGGAAGAGGTTTAATGACTCTTTTGCCAGGAGGAATCTGTGGCTCGAGGGAGGGTTTGCTTATATGGCAAGTGACACTTTAGGGTATCCTGAGTATATTTACTCATTAATCTTGAAGAACAACTGGAAAAATTTTTGTCAGCACCCTTCAGCTACCATTGTCCCGCTTGTTAAGGAATTCTATGCTATCTTTGACGATGGCAGCCCTAATTCAGTGTACGTGAGAGGTAAAAGAGTGGAGATTAGTGGAGCACAAATTAATAAGATTTATAGGCTGGAGGATGTGGAGGATGAATTCCTTGAATTTTCTAAGCGTGTGCATGAGAATCAACTGAGCGAAATTGTTAAGGAAATTTGTGTGCCAGGGACTGAGTGAATCAAATCAGCCCATGGATCAATATCTTTATCTAGGTGTAATCTTTAACTGGGGCGTATGATTGGAACCATTTTCTCAAGTCTTGACTCATGCCCTCCATCCATGACCACACAGTTAATAAGGATAGGGCCATCTTGCTCTTTGCTATAGTGGTGAGTAGAAAGATTAATGTGGGGGATGTCATTAATGAGCAAATTGGTGTTTGCACAGGTAGACATAGTGGGGGTTTATGGTTTCCTTCTCTTATTACTAATTTGTGCTTAGCACAAGGTGTTAAGGTTTCTAAGGAGGAGGAAAAGCTTAAAACATCTGGGCCTATCATCATGTCAGTTGTAACCTGATTGTTGCAGGACAAACCAGCAAGAGCAGAGACAAAAACCCAAACCCAGTCCCTGAGGCTTGTCCCCTAGAGCATTCTAACCACACTTTTTCTGGTGCAGGGTCAAGCTTCCTACAATTAGAACAGCGAATAAGTCAGATGGAGGTCATGCAATATGAATCATTGCAAATGATGCGGAACTTTTGGAAGTATGAGCGTGTCAAGGGCTTGGCTCTTCAGAAGCATTTCCAAGCCAATTCTAAGAGGTTTCGCTCTTTTCTGCAATTCCCACAACACTTGTGTGACTCTTCTGCTGAGGATTCTGAGCCTGAGAGGGATGTTACTCCTGAAGCTGTGGCCTCTAGTCATTCAAGGGACGAAGCCCACGACGTAACCACTACTGCTCCTACCACAGTCCGAGATAAAGGAAAGACTGTCATGGCAAAACCAGTTGGAAAGAGAGCAACCCTTCGAAGTGCAGCCAATTGGAAATGGAAGAATTAAGGGTGATCGTCAGTAGCCTCCGTGGTTTCAACGGAGTTTTCTCTGCCCATTGGTTTATTTTTATCTTTGTTTTCTTTTTATTTCATTTTTGCATATCTGGTTAGTTTATCTGTTGTTTGTGTTTCTTTGTATATTTTAGAAACAGTGAGGACACTGTTTGTTTTTAAGTTTGGGGGTGCATAGAACTGCAATTCCATGTGTTTATTTGCTAGTTTTTTTCTTTTTGTTTATGTGTTATTTTATTTAGTATGCTAAACCTGAGATATGTTTTCTGTTGTATGTTTGTTTGGTGTTGTTTTTATTGTTTGTTTTTAGGCTTTTTAATGTTTGGGGTTTGTTTTGTGTTTGTGATGTCTTGGAGAATCTGTCTTTCAGTTGGTTATGTTAGAAGAGGATTTTCAATGATGAGAAAAAGGCGGAAAAAAAATGGTTGACTACCATGTTTTGTGCAATGCTCTGACTTGTTTGGGTATTACAAAAACCTGTTGAAGCCGGTTTTGGATGTAATTTTCCTTGTTTCATTGAGCACAACATCTTAGTATAACTTTCTAAGAAGCTTAGTGATAGCTAGATTGCGGTGAGAGCTGAGATCTCTTGAATTGATTTAGAGAAACCCTTGAGGCAAAATCGTGGAACTTAGCATGCGGGAAATCATTTAGGTCCTGTTTGATCAGTTTGAGCCTCTTCTAGCCACCAATGATCATATGCATCCTTAGTCACCCACTTTGAGCCTTAAGACTTATTATTTTTTTTTTTTGGCACCTTGAATTACACCTAAACACTACACAGTTGCTGTTTTATGAATTAGCATGCAATTCTTGTTCAAAAAAAAAACAAACAAACAAACAAACAAACAAACAAACAAAAACAAAAACAAAAATAAATAAATAAAAAAGCAAATTACTCCGCTATTCTGAACGGCCAAGTAACCAGGAGTAACATGAGGCCCATGTGTACTTTTGCGTCAAACAGCAATTCAGAATATGAGTATGCTATAGCAATTATGAAATGTGACATTGCTAAATAACCGGGTGTCTTCATCACCAATGTTGGCATTCACGTAAAAAGATAACAGTGACATGATGAATGTTATTATAAAAAAAAAAAAAAAAGGAATAAAGTGTTTTATGAAGTGTTGATCAAAGAAGGTATTCGGTTTCAAGTGTCCTAAAGGATGAAGAGGACCATTTTGATTCTTAGAACTAGCTGTGTGTTATGGTGTTGAGCCTAAAGATTAAATCCTTTATCCTACCTTAGCTTCAGCCCGACATTACAAGCCATTAGAGTCCTTTTGATCCCTAGTGCTAGGCATTCTTACATTAGTGGAGAGGGAATCAATAAGTCAACCTATGGAGGCTCAGTGACTGTGGTCTAGTTTGAAGTAAGTCATTGGAAAGGAAGCGCAAAGGATGCACACACACACACACCAAGGGGTAGCATTCAAACCAAGTGACATGATAGGCTGACCTAACACTTTAAGAAAGTTGGTGTTGAGCATAGGCCGGTGGTTTACTTAAATAAATAAAAACTATGAGAAAATAGCATATCTTCATGATCGTTATGACTGAAAGATGGAAATCTCATGTTGTCATCATTTCTTTTTGTTATTATCTTTTCTTAATGTTTGTGTTTATTGTCTTTTGTTTGAGTCATTACTCGAGGGCGAGCAATGTTCTAAGTTTAGGGGTGTGATAACTCTAGAAATTAGAGTTATCTTTGGCACTTTTAGACTTGGATGCAATTTATTTAAAGAGTATTTGTGTTATTTTTAGCATATTTTCCTTTGTTTTATATTTGTGTGAATTTTTTTATCTTGGGTTTAGCGTTTGGTTGAAATTATGGTAATTGTAAAGCAAAATCTATTCAAATGAGTGCTGATTTGTGTTTTCATCCTTGAATGAAGTGCAGATTTAAAAAGTGGAAGAAGCTAGGCCGAAAATGCTGTAGCAATTTTTGCAACATTTTATTCCAGCTGGCATTTTTCTGAAAGAGCAAAAAGGAGATGACAGCTCACATTTATGGGGGCCATTTTTTCTACCTCAGCTGGGAGGTCACACGTGATCATTGATTTTGCCCTAGAGAGTGAGTGCATTTTGGGAGGAGCAGCCGAATTAGAGAGGAGAGTTGGAAAGAGAAAAATTGGAGATTACAGAGAAGAAAAGGAGGAAGGGCATTGGGCGAAAGGGGAGCTGGATTTTTGCTTCCATTTTCATGCCTATTTTGGAGGGTGAGCTCAGGAGAAGAAGGAAGGACGAGAAGGACCACATCTAGCTATTTGGAGTTTTTCCCTTTCTCACTATTTCCTTGATTTATTTCTTGATTTCCATTCTCTGTTGAACATGGAATTCATATTATTGCTTGTTTCTGTAATCCTAAACATGAGCTAAATTTCTTTAGCTGGGATTGTTGATGAACCCGAAATTGGGAGGATGATTTGAATGTTGAGCAATTTCCTTCCTGTTCATTCAAGTGCTTTGATTGTTTAATTTCTACTGTTGATTGACCATCAATTTAAAGGAAACTAGGTTTTGATTAACTCTAGAAAGATTAATTTGAACTAGATCTAGCTTGGATAATGCAAGTTCAATATGCTTTTTGAAGTTTATATTGATTTGTGAATGGTATAGGAATATGCTATTTACCTTGTATAACCCATTGAAATTGGTGCATGAATTTGTGTTCTAAGAACTAGATTCACATAGGAATATGTTGAAAAAGGTTTAAAGAATTTTAGTCATAATTAATTCGGAAGAATTTTATGATAAAATTGAATTTCAGTTAACAGGACGGTTTTGCTACAGCATTTCTACAGCATTCGGATCAGATTTGCAGTTGAGGGGAATTTGGCAATCCTAGCTTCATACTCATTCTTGATTTACAAACTCTTGACTGAATCTTGTTCATTTTGTCTATTTTAGTGCCTTTTCATTATACCCATTTTATTTCATTAGTTTATTGCATTTTTCTAATTTTAATTTCCAAATTCAAATTGATTTGTGCTTCATTTCTTTTGCAATTCATTTTAGTGATTCAATCTGTAACGCCCCGGCCATCCACGTAGGACCGACTATGTAAACGTGAGCCATTACAATGCTTGCTTAACTTAAACCTTAGTCTTAAATACTTAACCTAACAGAAAATTTCAGAATAAATTTTTTTTTTCTTTTAAACTTTATTTTAAAATCACAACTTGAAAACATCACATGTGTAAAATGTACATACTACTTAATCATACATATACAGCTTCATAACTTAAACAGTTTGCAGAAAATCTTGCGTAGTGGTATCTCACACCGCCCTTCACTTGCTGCATCGTCTCCATGGCCCACCGAGTAAAGCTGCAGGCATCTTACTTTTGCCTACAGTATGGAATATACTGATGAGCTTTCACCAAGCAAGTACAAACATAATCTCACAAAAAAACACAAGAAATATCATACAACTTATGCATGAACCAATTATGTCCAATTACGAATCTTTTTATGCATTTGAACTTATTATCTTGATTACATGTGGGCCCCTTGTGTACGTACCAAAAGTGCGCAATTCTCAGAACGTCAGGGTTTGCAAGGTTGATTATCATAAACTTAAACTTGAAACATATATCCTCCACCTAGCGGGAGGTTGGTACGACACCTTACTTGACTTGGTTTAGTTTTAGTCTTGTATATTCTAAGACTAAGAATCTTTAGTTGTGATCTTACTAATCCTGATGCACATGAGGCATAGACATGACATAACCATAAATCATGACATAATTTGACATATCATGGCTTAACATAACTTAACATGGCTTTATATAGCTTAACATGATATGACATGGCATAACATTACATGACTTAACATAGCTTAACATGACATGGCATAGCATAACATGGCATAACATAGCATAATATGACATAACATAGCATATCATGGCATAACATAGCATAACATGGCATAATATAGCATATATGGAACATGTCATATATTTGAAAATAGCTTACTATTTTCCATACTGCAGGTGAGGTTTGTATTTACCTGTTGTCCTATGCTCTTGACTTAACGTTCCATCAAGGTACATCAACAGGTTCTATTCCTGTTTCAATTAGGGCGTAAGATAAGGATCAGCCTATCTTACTATAAATCATTTCATGCAAATGCTGGTATCCTTAACCAGCATTTGTTAGTAATCCTAGTCATACGTACCCCTATATTACCAAAGCTTAAGACAACTTATTGTCTAAAATTTCCTTTTCTTTACTTTGGAAAAACTTAGCACTTTATGTCCACTTTATACAAAAATCCTTATTCAACTTATAACTCTTGAGTAGGGTTTATAAAAATTACTAAGTATTGGAAACTGCTTTTGGAACAGTTTTCCACTGCCAATTTATCAGTGTATGTGCAGGAATTTCCTTTTCTTGCACTGTTTAGAAAATCCTATGCAGGAATTTCCTATTCCCTGCACAGTTTTTGAAATCCAATTTTTATTTAAAAATCTGGGCCGAATCTGAAAATTTTTCTTCATGAAAGTTTTAGACCTTGAAAAACCCTACAATTTTCGTGTTTTACTCAAGACCCAGTTCGGGCTCTAACCTACTCAATTCCTTTGTTGAACCTACCTGGCCGTGCATGAAGTCTGGGCAAGGTCAGGCTCGGATTTTTGTAAAAACCGAGGCCATTGGAGCCTTATTTTCAAAAACTGTCCACTCTACCCACTAGGAAAATCCCTTCTCTACAACTTTTTAGTTTTAACTTTTTCCAAATTCAGCCTCTAAGGACCTCAAAATCGACTTTCCAGAAGGCTGCCCAATTTTATCCGAAAACTGGCAGTTTTGTTCTTGGTCAAGTTTTACGTAAAATTACGTGCACACTACCTCAACCGGCTACATCGGGAGCCTAGGATCAGTCATGTAGCATTTTCTAATGTAAGATCTCATCCATACATAACCATGCATTAATCTTAAACATATTGGGACATATCACAAACACTTTAAAGGCATGC
>JAFMPE010029328.1:15072-32045 GCA_024759925.1 Ficus religiosa | reverse complement strand
AGAACAAAATTTTTGAGTGCATGATTGCTAATCTGTTTGAGGAGTACAGGTTCTTCCCCAAGTATCCTGAAAGGCAATTGAAAATTGCTGCCATTCTTTTTGGTAAGTTTTGCTACAATATTTCCTGGTAAAGGGCTCTTTGCTGCCATTCGCATAGAATTACTTCTCCCATGGTTCTATGTTTCAAGGAATTAACCTCATGGATGGTAAAAAAGACTGTTTTTTTTTTTTTTTGGTCCCTTAGCTAAAGATATATTGTTATTTAGCAGGTGAGGCAATGATGAGAGTGGTTATACATTTAACTACATAAGTTTGCCAAAATGCTATCTTATACGTGCAGAGTATGTGAAGATGATACATTGGTCATCTCATAGTTTATTTGTAAAGATATCAACCGTTTTGAGTTACTTTCTAATGTAAACCTTTTTGATACCTCGTCTGTCATTCGATGACCAAATTGGTTGTGAAGTTTGCCTTAGCTTTATGTAATGCATAAAGGTTAACATCTGTGTTTTGTTTCCTGTTGATATGGTATTCACTATTAGATTTATATTCCAAATAGATTGTGCACTCAAAGAAATGTAATTTGCAGGTGTTTAAAGTGCCATTGTGTTACTTTTGGCAATGATAAGATAATCAGTTATGTCTTGTCATGGTGTCTTTAATGTTTTAGGCTCTGTCATCAAGAACCAGCTGGTAACTCACCTTACGCTTGGGATAGCTCTTCGTGCTGTTCTGGATGCATTGCGCAAACCTGCAGATTCAAAAGTTCGTACCATCTCTTATCAGCTTTCATCTGTTTGATTTTGGTAGTTATAATATTGCTTATGACTTCTCTCACTTTCATCGTGCAGATGTTTGTGTTTGGGACTAAGGCCTTGGAGCAATTTGTGGATCGTATGATTGAGTGGCCACAGTACTGCAATCATATCTTACAGATTTCTCACCTGCGCAATACCCATTCGGAGCTAGTTGCTTTCATTGAACAGGCTCTTGCTAGGATTTCATCGAGCCATTCCGAATCTGAAGGAGGCAACCAGGCTTCTGCTGCTTATCACCATGGCCCGAGCCCAAATCAAATTATCTTGGGGAATGTGGATGTAAGTTGCGAAGCCTATTCTTAGTCTTGTTTGCATGCATATAAATTTATGGTTAATTAGACACGAGTTTATGTTGATTTACATTTGTTTTCATAAGATATAATCTTTATGTTTTTGCAAAGGAGAACAATTTGAAACTTCTATTATCTTTTCCAAATGTTCCTCTGTTCCTTCTAGGCCATTGCTTAGTTTTTCTTTGTCGTGGTTTTTGTTCAAGTAAAAAAATTGATTTATGCATCATTGACTTTACCATACTATGCTCTTGATTAATCAGATGTTTTTAATATTGCAGCTAAACCTATAGATTCATATGTTCGCATACTTTTAGGTTATATATTCTCTATTTTTCTTTATTTTTTAATCTTTAATTGTCAAAATTTGATGCTTACGCTTTGTCTCTGTGGCGCAAAAAAACTCAATTATCTGATTTACCTTTTTAAAGCACTTGAAGAGCATCATTGTGACAGGAACTATTTTTGTGATAAAAAAAAATGTTTCTAGTTTCATGTGCGTTTTTAATATATTTAGCAGCCTGTCATATCCTCCCAATGATCACATCCTTCCAATTATGAACAATCAAAGGCTATATCAAGCTGATTCTCATATAGAAGCTGTGAAACGAAAATCTTGGTTCTCTTAATTCTTTTTGCTCTCTCTTTTCATGCTTGTTGAGGATACATTGTCCTCTTTCCTTTCCTTTGTACTTGTTTTTATTATCAATAAAGGAAGTTTTCTTACGAAATGCACACACGCACACACACACTATTTACTTATCATTCTCATGATGCCAATCTATGTGGTACCATAACCAAATTATTTGCCAAATCTTGTCTGTGCATGCCTCCCAATGCATCAATTTTGTTTTCTCTGTGGAGCCACAGATCAATTTTTTGCTCAAGGATAGTTTATTGCATCGTAGGATAGCTTTACATTTTAGAATTTGAAGCTTACAGTTAACACTGGTGTCCAAGCTTCTTTAAATGTCAAAATACTGGTCAAATATAAGTAGCAGAGGCTGAAAAAGGAAGAAATCTTCACAGTTAACAAAACATGAGAGTTCAATGAAATGCACCGTTTTATGCTCGGTTCTTCTTGCAGTTAAATGGCTCTGGTGCCATACATTCTGGGCAGCAACTCTCTTCTCCACTGCAGCTTCAACCGAGACATGAAAGCTCTTTTGGTGATCGTCATAAAACCTCTGTGACTTCAACAAATGATACCAAACCGCCTTTATCTTCTGTTGGGCAAGCTTCAGGTGTTTCTATTGGTGAAGCTTCTGGAGGCCAGAAAGTAAGCCATTGACGTGTGCATAATAAATATGTATTTCTTTTTTCGTTTTTATTTTTTTGTACTAGGTGCTCTCATATTCATTTGTAGTCATTCAGTGTCTAACCTTGCCTATGTTTCATTGTAAAAATTGTAGTTACAAAGTGCCGTCACTGCTTCAGCATTGCTTTCTTCTTCTCCCGGTTTTGTTCGTCCTGGGAAAACGAGTAATTTTTCTGGGAAAACAACGGGTAATTTTCCTTTTCTTTCCCATCATGCCTACAGTCAATTTTTGCCTGGGGAGATCACTTACATTCCATCTCTTACAGGGTTTGGGACTCTGAATATTGAAACATTAACTAATGCTGCTGAAAAGAGAGAAACTCCCATTGAGGTACTTTGTTGCATGAACTTTTTTGGTTCTTTGAAATCGAGTTATATTAGTTGTGGTTTATAATTTTTCAGCTAGACGTTCTTTCACTAGCTAGCTTCATAGTGAAATTGCTTCCGTAAGATTATGTGAATTTGCTTATTCGTGCTGCTTTTTTCTCACCTTAATTTTATCTGTGATGTCAGACTTCATGAATATGTAAAACATCACGTTATGGCACATATTAATTTCTTGAGAAATACGTGAATTTCTTGGACGCATAACTTCTTGACGATTGAAGTTCCCTGATGAAACAATTAACCACTCTGCATTTGAGCACTTGGTGCTCACCCAATGACAATCCTTGGGACACTGAGCGTGGCTTGAAAAAAATGACCTTTAATATCTGCTAGTGCCTTTGTTCTTGATGTTTGGATTGATCTCTAGTATGTCTTCTGTTTTCAGGCCCCGGCACAAGAGGTTATGGACAAGGTATATTTCCTAATCAACAACATTTCAGCTGCAAATCTTGAAGCTAAAGCAAAGGAATTTACTGAACTACTGAAAGAGCAATACCATCCGTGGTTTGCTGACTATATGGTTATGAAAAGGTTAGACGTTCTTAGAAAAGAAGTAACTCTGTGTTAAATTAATAAAGGAATCTTCTCATGCATATTAGGTTTTACCTTCTGAAAATCTATTTATATGTAGAAAAATCGTCTCTTTAGAGTTAAAGCATGTCTAAAATCTGGTTGTCATTGTATATGCTATGTGTAGGTTAATTAGACTCGGGCTTAGCTAGCCATAGACATAATAAATCGTTAGAAAATGAATTTTCTATCTTCAAAATTTATTAGACAATTAAGACAATAGAACAAAGAACCTCTCTCTTCAAGTAGAGACAGAGTAAATCATTTGAGCAAGTAGAGACATACAGTGCAATACATAATTGCTTTTGCCAACTAGAGCTTTAGTGTTTCATTATGTTTATCAGTTCTAGCAACTAGACTTTGATTGATTAAAATCTTCAAACTATTTGACAGAGCAAGTATCGAGCCGAATTTTCATGATTTGTACTTGAAGTTCCTGGACAAAATTAATTCAAAGGCTCTGAATAAGGACATCGTCCAATCCACTTACGAGAACTGCAAGGTTATGTGTTAGAAATTATTAATTTGCATTTGATTTGTTAGCAAAATTGATGATTCTAACATCTCTGTATGCTTTCAGGTTCTCCTGGGATCAGAGCTTATAAAATCAAGTTCTGAAGAGCGTTCATTGTTGAAGAATTTAGGTAGCTGGTTAGGGAAGTTAACAATTGGTAGGAATCAAGTGTTACGGGCTCGTGCAATAGATCCCAAATCCTTGATTATAGAGGTAGTAGTTTTCCCAGTTTTAAATTGCTCTCGAGGAAAGAAAATTCATCCTCAGTTTGACTTCCTGTAGCCAATCGTGCTTTGTTCTTGTGGATTAAACTAGTCCGTCATGTTCTCTCTCCACAGGCATATGAGAAGGGGTTGATGATTGCTGTAATACCGTTTACGTCAAAGGTATTGTTGTTTTGGTGTTTGCTTTTGCAGGCTTTGGTTCTGAATATAGTTTCTGTAGGATTTATATTCAATTACTTGCAGATCCTAGAGCCGTGTCAAAGCAGTCTGGCATATCAACCACCTAACCCCTGGACTATGGGCATTCTTGGATTGCTTGCAGAGATTTATTCGATGCCAAACTTGAAAATGAACCTGAAATTTGACATTGAGGTACTTTCTTTTATTTAGTTTGCTCATTTATCATCCGTTGTATGTTTGTGTGCGCACGTCTCAATATATATATCATTTGCAAACACAGACACATGTTTATTTTTATGTCGTATCATGTGTATGTGCTAATGCGTATGTTTATTTTCTCAAGTTTGCCAGTACGATTTTACTCTAATGTTTTGCCCTTTCAGGTTCTATTCAAGAACCTTGGTGTGGATTTGAAGGAGATAACGCCAACTTCTCTTCTTAAGGATCGCAGGAGAGAAATTGAAGGAAATCCTGATTTCTCTAATAAAGATATGGGAGCTTCCCAATCCCAGATGGTTGCTGAAGTCAAATCAGGGATAATGTCTCCACTAAATCAAGTTGAGCTACCACTTGAGGTCGCTCCTTCATCCAACTCTGGAGGACATACACATCTATTATCACAGGTTGGCATTGCTTGGTAGTTCTTTTGAAGGGCTCTATTGCCAAATATGTCACCCTTATTGCCTTCTTCCATTTGTCTTCACCAAGGTTTTTAAAAGCGCCCAAGGATTATGCCTTGGGGCATGCCTCAAGGCTAGGCGCTAGAAAATAGCCTCAAAGCTTATGCTTTGAGCACAGGGGAATGAGGCTTTCGCCTCATTCCTTTGAGGCATGCACCTTAGGCTGACATGGATGCCTCTTCTGTCTGCTATCTTTTTATGTTTTTTAAACCCGATTAAATAATCCTGAATCACTTGGGGGCCCAAAATCAGTTGAAAAAAATTCCAACAGACCGATCAATCAGTATTGCAGCATATCCCTTATCCCTCACGTCTCTCTTGCTCAGCAAGCAAAAGAATACGGTTCTTCTCTGCTTCCCCAAAGAAAGAAAGAGCAAGACTAGTGTGGTAAATATACAAATACATCTCTTATGACTATTAGTTCTCTTCTTGAAGAATTTATTTGAATTATCAAATTAGAGATATTAACTCAGTATTATTTTGATTTTAGGTGTTAGAGACAAGATGCCCTTGAATCTGAGGACGATTAGGGATGTAGATATGCTGGTGATTCTCTTGAAGATCCACTAAGTCATGACAAGATGGGAGATCTAGGCTTTTGGACGTGAATTAGGGGACGTTCTGATATTAGGATTTGACTATTAGCGAACTAGACTTATCTTTCGTGGATTGATTGGTTAACATTTTTGTTTTCTATGATGATTATGAGTATGGCTTTACTTTTAATCTCTATTATTGTTTTTAAACGTTTTTTTGGCATTCTTTTGGGCTTACATCTCAAAGCGCCTTGAGGCTTACACCTCACCTCACGAAGGAAAAACGCCTCAAGGCCTGATTCCATCAATTAAATACCCTGGTCTTCACCTTTTGGTTATATCCTAACATTTTCATTTTTTTCTGGACTAGTATGCTGCTCCTCTTCATCTGGCATCTGGTACATTGATGGAGGATGAGAAGCTGGCAGCTTTAGCCTTGCCTGATCAGCTACCTTCTGCACAAGGACTGCTACAAGCTACTCCGTCCCAGTCACCATTTTCTGTTAATCAAGTACGATTTTACCCCTACTCCTTATTTCCCCTCTTTTTTGATGGTGGAAATAACTAGCTTAAAAATTAAATCGTAATCATACCCTTTGCTTTGATTTTTTTTTTTTCCCTTCAGCTTCCTGCAGCAATACCTAACATTGGAACTCATGTAATTATCAACCAGAAGCTTAGTGCATTGGGCTTACACATGCATTTTCAGAGGTGCCATGATGATCCTCCTTACGTTTTTTTTAGGATATTGGTTAGTTGCTTTGGTGTTAACTCTTATTTCGGGTGTACTTTTAGAGTTGTTCCGATTGCAATGGATAGAGCCATCAAAGAAATTGTGTCTGGAATTGTTCAGCGCAGTGTTTCTATAGCCACTCAAACGACTAAGGAGCTTGTTTTGAAGGTTTGTGAACTCTTTCACCTTTCATCTTTGTTGGCTTCTCCTTCTTTTGTGTTACCTTGTGGCATTGTCATATATTTCCAGTTTCCTTTCGTTTAAGTTTTCTTTCTCATGCCTGTTTGTTTTGGAGATTGTCATGTCCGTGTCGTGCTTCAGATCTGTGGACTCTAATTCGATCTGTGATACATTCATTTTTCCTTTCAATATATTATAGCGCCCCTCCAATCAATTATATTTGTAGGATTATGCTATGGAATTGGATGAGACACGCATTTTCAATGCTGCACATTTGATGGTTGCAAGTCTGGCAGGAAGTCTAGCTCACGTAACCTGCAAGGTGTCTTTTCTTATACTCTGGAAAAATTTTTCTCTATTTTTTATTAGGGTTATTCAGATTTTGTTATCATTACTGTCTCTCATTCTTTCACCAAGTTGCTTCTATTCTGTGGTGTTTAATAATATGTTTTGTCACAGGAACCCTTACGAACTTCAATATTGAGTCAACTGAGAAATTCACTTCAGGGTTTGAATCTTGCAAGCGAACTTCTGGAACAAGCTGTTCAAATTGTTACCAACGATAATCTGGATCTTGGCTGTGCTGTCATTGAACAGGCTGCTACGGATAAGGTTCTCTTTTTTTTATTAAGTATCTTTAGTTTGTTTATGGAAGCTTTTATTATTCATATTTAAATTGAAGTGCTATATGTGCTTGGAATTGGGAATTGAGAATTGCAATTTTTTTGTTGTCACTTTCTGTTAAAGGTGTTTTAACAATATACTTTGTTGCAAGAGAGGAAATGGATTTCTTTTACATCGGTAGACATACAAATCGTAAAGCAATATTTCTATCAACCTTTTAATAAAGGAAGGTGATGTCTGTAGAAAAAAAAGTGGTGTTAAAAGACAAGTTTATGCTATAAGCGTTTCACTAACTTTTAAACGTATGCATAATGATTTTTTTTTTAAAAAAAAAAAAAGCTAGAAAGCCGGTAATTTTTTCAAGTGTTATGGCCATGGGATTATCTTTAGAGATTTACTTACTGTTATCTTGAATCTTTGTTCATTTAAAGCGACTGGATTTCCATGTTAGCATTGCTCTGTGACTTTGTGTAAATTATAATCAAATCTAAGATTTTTTGTTGTTAGTTTATTGAAAGAGATTTACTTACTGTCATCTTGAATCTTTGTCCATTTAAAGCTACTGGATTTCCATGTTAGCATTGCCTTGTGACTTTCTATAAATTATAATCAAATCTAAGATTTTTTAGTTGTTAGTTTATTGAAATACACCCCCCAAATCTCTTCCTACTTTTAAGTTCTATTTATGGCTGAGTAATGGAATGAATAAGCATTTTTCAACTTTTAAGGTTAGATAGAGTGAACTTCACCAGTTCATGTTTCTCATTGTCTCTGCGTGCTTATTGCGGATGTACGTTTAGGCAATACAAACGATTGATGGAGAAATAACTCAACAACTTTCATTGAGAAGGAAGCATAGAGAAGGGGTTGGCCCCACCTTTTTTGATGCTAGCATGTATACACAAGGATCTTTGGGTGTTGTGCCAGAGGCCCTCCGCCCTAAACCGGGTCACTTGTCTCATGATCAACAGCGAGTATATGAGGTTGGCCCTTGCTGACTTTTGTACTTGCTACATTCCTTCCTAACTTCCTTTTTTTATTTATTTTTATTTATGTATTTTTTTTATTCGTTTTTTTTTCTAGGACTTTGTCCGGCTCCCTTTGCAAAATCAATCTAGCCAGAGTTCACTTGCTGTTCCTGGTGGTGCTTCAGTTTCATCTGCCAGTACTGGTTTGGCTGGTGCTTATGCTTCAGCTTCCACACAACTTAGCCCAGCCTACTCACCCGCACCTGGGAACTCTGGATTTGAAGCCGTCTCTCGTCCCCTAGATGAGGCTATCGATTCTAATTCGACCCTGCATCTTAGGTTTGTGATCTTCACCTTCTTTTCTTTCTCTTTCTCTAAAGCATTCTCCTTGAATGCACAACTTGGGTTTTGTGTGTCTAAAACAAGAACGAGGCTGTATTGATTGTTTAAAATTGGTTATATTCTTGATCCATCGCACCAAACTTCTCTTCTCTTCCCTGCTCTTTTGTTTGCTTTGTTTGTTGTTGTTGTTGTTGTTTTGGTGTTTTTATTTTATTTTATTTTATTTATTATTTATTTATTTATTTTTAATGTGGCTTTATCTTTGGAATTCCCAGTGCTTCCTCAATGCATGCTGGTGTGGCTGATGGCGTTACTCAACTTAGTACTGAAAACGAGCCTGTTGTTCGTTCATTTGCTTCTGCTGCTGCCCCTGAGTTGCATCCAGTGGATTCTTCTGATGCTGTTAAGGTTATACGGGTTCAAACTTAAATTTCTCTTTAGTTCGTAGCTTTAATTCTTCACAGATATGTTTTTCATCTCTCTAGGAATCTGGAGCTTCTTCGCCAGTGCCTTCACCGTTGCCTGCTGCTGCTGAGCGTCTTGGAAGTAGCATCTCAGAACCTTCACTTAGCACAAGGGACGCATTGGATAAATACCAGATTGTTTCTCAAAAGGTCGCTCTGGATTTTGTTAGTTTTTTATTTTTATTTGTTTATACCAGATTGTTCGTTTATCAAATTGTCTATTCCTCCTGTGTGTTTGAGAGGTGCTTGTTCCTTAAAATAGATTTATGTTTACTAGCTGCTGACTCACTCTGATGGTTTCAGCTGGAAGCCTTGGTGGTTAATGATGGGAGAGAAGCAGAAATCCAGGTATAGTTTTCTTTCTTTCTAGTGTTAGTTACTGCATAAGATTGTAGCTTTTGAAGTCATTTTCAATTTGTATATATCTTTCAGTTTGCAGGTTTAGTCTGTATGGTTACCTTGGTTTTTGTTTGGCCTATATCTATGTTATTAAGTGTGTTGCATATCTTGTATGAATTATTATTCTCATTTACTGATCAATCTCTTGGACTATTTTTTTAATAGGGAGTTGTAGCTGAAGTTCCTGAGATCATTCTCAGATGTGTAAGTCGAGATGAGGCTGCCTTAGCTGTAGCTCAGAAGGTGAGTTGAATTTTTCCCAAGGGATATGGATATTTTTTATTTTAATTTTATTTTATGCAAGGGTATGCTGTACGCTTGCTCTATTGCTCTTGGAATTTTTCTGCTGATGAGCGGGCATCTGTTTTGTATATCCCTTGTGGCATTCTTGATCACTTGTTTGATCTCGTCATTTCAATACGTTACAGGTTTTCAAGGGATTATACGAAAATGCATCAAACCCTGTGCATGTTGGTGCTCATCTTTCAATTCTGACTGCTATACGTGATGTTTGTAAGCTAGCTGTTAAGGAGCTCACTAGTTGGGTATGCTCTTTTGTACTTCAACTTCGTTTTACCAGTTGTGTGGGTTCACCTCTGATTTTCTGTCAAGATGGTTTTAGCTTCGTTCTTTTGTTCATCCATCTAATACCATTTCTATTAAGCCTTCAGTTTTGGTCTAGTAAAGTCTCGAGATTTTGTTAATTTTTCCTAATTTGACGAGGTTGTTAATAATTTCTTTGCTTTCATGCCTTGCATTATTATAGGATGTGACAGACTGGGCTGTGTAACAGATCTATTCAGATATGTCCAATGCCTTTGTATTCATATTGTCATTGTAACCTATGACTTTGCGGTTTCTTCTAGGTGATTTATTCTGATGAAGAGCGCAAGTTCAACAAAGATATCACTGTGGGGCTTATTCATAGTGAATTGCTAAATCTTGCAGAGTATAATGTGCATCTGGCAAAACTCATTGATGGGGGCAGGAATAGTATGTTAAGGATTCTTTTCTGATGTTTTTCCCGTTTAATGCTTTTAGGACAACTACTAACCTCATCAATTTTGTAGAGGCCGCAACTGAGTTTTCCATTTCTCTCCTTCAAACCTTGGCAGTAGAAGAATCTAAAGTAATTTCAGAGCTTCATAATCTTGTGGATGCATTAGCAAAGGTTTGTGCTTGTTTAGCTTTCCACTGAAAAAAAACTTTTATGTTGATGTATAGACTAGTTCCTTACTCATTCTGATTGCAGCTTGCTTCAAAGCCTGGGTCTCCCGAGTCATTGCAGGAGTTGGTTGAGATGATCAAGAATCCTACTGCCAATGTTGCTGCTTCTTCTGGTGTTAATGTTGGAAAGGAAGACAAGGCCAGGCAATCTAGAGACAAAAAAGTCAGTAGAGATCTCACGGCGTTCTAGATTTTTGCATCCTACTTAAATATTCATCTGATTAAATATTGTATTGTTCTTGAAACAGGCTCCTGGTGCCTCTGTGGTCAGCAGGGAAGACTTCAGTAATGTAGAGTCGGTTGAACCAGATCCTGCTGGTTTTCGTGAGCAGGTATCATGATCCTAAACTACTCATAATTGTCTCAAAAGGCTTTCTAAAGAGGAGAATAATTATGTAGCCTCTGATGAAAACTGAACTTTGGACCTTAAGATGGACAAGTAACTAGTAATTGAGGATAAAAGTTGTTCTTGTAATTTGGGATGTTAACCATCTCTGCCTTCAAATAGTTAAAAGAGTTTTTTTTAGAGTTGGGATCATTGGACTTTAGTCAAAAATTAGAAACTGGGATGACATCAACATCTAGATTAAGATATTTTCAGTAAAGGTGAATCCAAGTATGATTATGCTGAAGTTCAACATTTTTGGACCAACTTCAAGTCTGAAAATATCGGCATCGGCAATTCTTGATGAAAAGATCAGAGAGAGCCCATAATTTGTAGTGTGTTTTTGTTTTTTTGACCAGACACTATGCTCTACGAAAAGTTTAAATTATCGGTTGCCATGATTTGGACGAGTAGGTTGGGTATAGCATTAGGACACTATGGTTTGGAATGATGTATTTGTACGGGTATCAATGCTGAACTAGTTTGATGCTTTAATATGTTATTTCGGCATGTTGAGTTTGTCTCTGATGCTTTCTTTTTGTGTACGTTTCTAGGTCTCTATGTTGTTTGCAGATTGGTATCGGATTTGTGAACTTCCTGGCGCAAACGATGCAGCTTGTGCAAATTACATTGTGCAGTTGCATCAAAATGGACTACTGAAGGGGGATGAGATGACAGAGAGATTTTTCCGTCTCCTCACTGTGTGTCTACTATCTTTTGAAATATTGGTTATTAATTGGATCATGTCATTAACTTATCCTTTTTTTTTTTTTTTTTTCCTCCGATGCGTAGGAACTTTCTGTTGCGCATTGCCTATCTTCTGAGGTGATCAATTCGGGCACATTGCAAGCACCTCTTCAAGGGCAGAATTTATCCTTCCTTGCCATTGATATTTATGCAAGACTTGTCTTTTCAATTCTGAAGGTAACCAGGCATTCGCCTTTTATGTTTCCTGTGTTATTTTTATTGTTTTATTTGTTGGATATGTGCTTTCATCCTAACCAATGGTTTCTCTTGTGGCAGGGATCCACCAATAGACCATTCCTTCTGTCTAAGGTGGGTACGAAAATTATTGTCTAATTGGATACTATTATCTCAAGATGGCATCAATTGATATGCATACTCTTCCACAGATTCTAGCAGTGACTGTCAGATTCATTCAAAAAGATGCGGAGGAGAAGAAATCATCTTTTAATCCAAGACCATATTTTAGATTGTTTATCAATTGGCTTATGGATCTTGGCTCCCTAGAACCCCTTGTAGACGGATCAAACTTCCTGGTTTGTACATGGATTTGCATTAAAAACACTTTTTCTTGCTAGAAATTTAAAAAAACACTTATTTTTCATACTTACTGTTCTTTGTGTTTATTAACTGGAACTTATTGTCTATGCTGCAGATTTTGACAATCTTTGCAAACGCATTTCATGCTTTGCAGCCCCTGAAAGTTCCCGCATTCAGGTTGCTAGAATGTTTATTTGTCTATTTTGTTTTGTTTTTTGTTTTTTGTTTTTGTTTTTTATTGTTTATTGTTTATTGTTTTTTTTTTTTTTTTGGTTTTGTTTATGTTTTTGTCGATAATGATTAATGAGACAATGAAATATTGTTGTTTTCTTAGCAAATTAATTCGTGGTTTATTGTAGCTAGATGTGTTGAATTGTCAGATATTGACGATCTTTCTACTTTCTCTGTGCATTAATCTGATTTTTATGCTTTATCAGCTTTGCCTGGCTCGAGTTGGTGAGCAACAGGAGTTTCATGCCAAAAATGCTCACAGGAAACAGTCAGAAGGTTTGGCCCCATATCCAACGGTTGCTGGTAGATTTGTTCCAATTCATGGAGCCATTTTTGAGGAATGCTGAACTTGGAGTTCCGGTATTTTTATATGACTTTTCTCGTTTTATGCAACCACATGTTTTCTCATCTTTATATACGTATGTATATTATTTATTTATTTATAAATTTATTAATTTTTCCTTTGTAGGTTCATTTTCTGTATAAAGGCACACTAAGGGTGTTGCTAGTGCTACTCCATGATTTCCCAGAGTTCTTGTGCGACTATCATTTTACGTTCTGTGATGTTATTCCTCCAAGCTGCATTCAAATGCGGAATATTATTCTCAGTGCATTTCCCCGTAACATGAGACTGCCAGATCCATCTACTCCTAATTTGAAGGTGGCTGAAAGTCTGATATTTTCACTTGGATTTATCTTCTACATATGAAAACAGGTTCTAAGGTACTCAACTTGTTTTCTTTGCAGATCGATTTGCTGGCAGAAATCAGCCAATCGCCTCGCATTCTTTCCGAGGTTGATGCAGCGCTGAAGGCAAAACAAATGAAGAATGACGTTGATGAGTATCTCAAGGTATTTTATTTTTACGCCATGACATTGCTTTCCCATCTTCATCCTCTCCTACCAACTTCATTTGCCCCGTAGTCTCTCGCCTATTGTTATTCCTCCTCTTTTTAGTGTTGCATTTTTATACTCCCTCTCTGTACTCTTATGATTGTAATTTGAATTTTTATCCCCCTCTCTCTCTCACGTATGTATTTTCCCGTCACTGTCCTACTTTTTGTTTGATAACAATATCTTGAATATACTTTTTGCAGACAAGGCAGCAAGGTTCCTCGTTTTTGAGTGATCTGAAACAGAAGTTGTTTCTTGCACCGAGTGAAGTCGCCACTGCCGGTACCCACTACAATGTACCCTTGATCAACTCCCTTGTTCTCTATGTTGGCATGCAGGTAATATTTCTTATACCTTTTTGGGACCTTATTCCTCATTAATCTTATGGGATGCCACTTACAGAATCTAAATATTCAACTCATTTTATCTTATTTTGTTTTTCTTTTACGTGGGTTTCGGTTCGGTTGGTAATTAAAAAACTGTGTACTTTGGTTGAGTTTTTTTGTATCTTCTGAAACTTATCAAGTTACAGTGACTGGAGCTTAGAAACTTTATCTTCTCTGATTTTTCCGAACGAGTGAAAATTCAATGCTTTTGTTTGGGGCTTGTTTGTTGTACAGGCCATCCAGCAGCTTCAGACTAGAAGTGCCCACGCACAGTCCACCCCAGGTGCTCCGCTGGTTGTATTTTTGGTGGGTGCTGCGTTGGATATTTTCCAGACTTTAATTGGGGACCTAGACACTGAAGGCCGCTACCTTTTTCTAAACGCTGTTGCGAACCAACTCCGCTATCCAAACACTCATACACATTACTTTTCATTCATTCTTCTTTACTTGTTTGCCGAGTCAAACCAGGTGAGAAAATTTAGTGTTTTCCTTGTTGGAGATAAGTCAGCCTTTTCTTCAATTGCTAACCAAGTATTTACCGTGACCAGGAAATTATCCAAGAGCAAATAACAAGGGTGTTGTTGGAACGTCTGATTGTTAATCGGCCTCATCCATGGGGTCTTCTCATTACTTTTATTGAACTTATAAAGGTAATCTCACCGCCTAGAGAAAAAAGTTCTATTGCAGCATTATTATTATTATTATTATTATTATTATTATTTTCGGGTTCTAATTACTTATTTGGTTCAAACTTAAAACAGAATCCTAGGTACAATTTTTGGAACCGTGGTTTCATAAGATGTGCACCAGAAATCGAAAAGCTCTTTGAATCAGTCTCAAGATCATGTGGTGGCCCAAAACCCGTCGATGAGAGTATGGTCTCTGGTTGGGTACCCGACAATGCACACTAACTCGTACGAGGCGAGCTGAATTTATGATGTCATATGTTCAAACATTTCTTCTCTTTTGGTTTCCTTTTTGGAAATGTAATGTAAATTCAGTATATGGTAGTTGTAATATTTATACCGTTCTATATTTATTTCGTTCCGGTAGATTTACATGTAATTGACCGTGTCAAACAAACTTGAGACACAGTTTCATTTCCCATTCAAATGTTGTATGTATAGTTGACGGTTTAATGATCTATGAGCTACTTTTATTTAGAACTTATTTTTCGCAGCATCATTGACTAGTTGGGGTAAAATGATAACCGTCAGTAAGTGAAAACATACCAAACGAAGGCTCCGTTTGGTATTGGTTTCAAAACCTATTGCAAAAGGATCTTGCAGTTTCTAATAAAATCAGAAACCAAAAACAAAAATAAGAAATTGTTCTCATTTACGTTTTCATTTTTGAATGCTTATACACCCAATAAATATTTTTAAAAGCATATTCAAACATAAATTTGCTTTTTCTTGTACTCAAAAATTCGAAAATTTGTCAAAACATTCTTATTCTATTTAATATCCAAAACAAAATCAGTTTCAAAGTACTCCTAAGTGGCCCCAAAAAGTTGATAAAAAAAAAAAAAGAAAAGAAAAAACCCAGTGATCACCACTTTTTGTTCTCAACCACCGAAAAAAGAAAAAGAAAAAGAAAAAGAAAAAAACAATATTTGCTTGTAATTCTAGTGCATTGCAAATTGCGCAAACACTCAAGCGGACTAAGAGAGTCGTGTTAGCTTGATCCATAAAGAATTCTTGGTGGCAACTGCCTTGGAAGAAACTTGTGAAATCGCTGCTATTTTCTCTATGGTTTCTCGTCTTACTTTCGCAGATTTCTTATGTGCCTCTGCCTTTGTTGTGCTTATTCTCTTTTGTAACTTCTCCAATGCTTTAGCACGTTTCTTCTCAAGTTTGCTCTATCAATGTGGACAAGAAAACTCTACCTCAATTGTACAAGAAAAATAGAAACTATACAAGAAAAATATAAACTAAGCTTAAGAACAGAACTTCCAAATAACCTTATACCTCTAATTTCTTCATCTCCTCCATAGCCTTGCTGGTATGCTTGAATTCCCATTTACTTATATCAGCTTCTTTTGTTTTTAACCTGCCAGGCTTTGCTAAATAAGAAATTCCTTCCCTGAAAAAAAAAAAAAAAAAAAAAAAAAGGAGAGAGAGAGAGAGAACTTTACGTCTAAGTACTTGATTTTCTCACCTGCTCATAATCTCCATTTGTTTAGCTTTTCTCCAAGCTTCTTTCTCATCCTCAAGCTCCTGCTTCTTGACTTCATCCAAGAACGAGCTGTAGGGCTTTGGCCTTGTCATCAATCTACGTCGTAAAGCATTCGGACTTCCTTCGTTGGATGCCTCGTACATACTGTGAGCGGAAGCTTGGCCACTGTACTCTTCAAGAACTGGAATTTCTTCCTTTCCAGAAGATGACACATTGTTAAGAAATTCAGTCAGATCATTGATGATGAACTCATGTAGCGTTTTTGAGCTCTAAACTTTCTTGCTAGTATTGTTATTCTCTGATTTGACGAGGATTGAAAATTAGGGAGAAACCTTTGGGATAGCTGTTTTGCATATTTGGGTGATTGAAACGGCCAAAATGTTTGGTATGCTCCATACAGTCATCCACTTCAATTCTGGAGTTTTTGACACCATTTTCCGCAGTGCAGAAGCTCTAAGTACATTTAAATTCAAGCAACAAATCTTTTAACAATACTTGTTACACTAATCAAAAACATTTTCACTAGCAAAAGAAATAAATGTGAAGACAAAAACCGACTTTTTTCTGGATAATTATTACAAGACTATCAAAGCAGAAGCAATGAACACAAAATGAACCTTTCAAGAAAAGGGTATAATTTCCTGAACGTACTTTTTCAAGCTCTCAAATTATTCGACAGAAAACAATAACCAAAAAGATCAAAGAACTAAATTCTTGAAAAAAAAAAAAAAGAAAAAAAGAAAAGAAAAACCTCGTTCTTGGTAGTTGGTAATGGCTTGATGGGAAGTCGAGTGAAGAAAGTATCTGACTTGGAGGAAGATGTTGAAGAGCTCAACGGGCTTGTTGAGGCAGTGCTGCAAATGGGAGATGGAGTTTCTGGCAAAACTTCCCTTAGAGACTTAATGTTCCAAGATGAGCGGCCACTCGAAGAGTTACGCAGATGAGGTGTCTTTGGTCTTCTTGAGTTCATGGAAGATCCTGAAAATGAATAAGAAGGGCCATTGTTGCAATCAATGGCGGGTTCGGTGCTCAAGATGGTCTTTTCGGTCTCTGTGAAGCTTCTTGTTCTGCTGGTGATCATTTTCTCCTGTGTTTTCTCAACGTGAGCTGGTGTTTCCTTTCCCAGTTATTGCTTAAACGATGAGAGAGAGAGAGAGA
>JAFMPE010029328.1:1250-12502 GCA_024759925.1 Ficus religiosa | reverse complement strand
TTTTTTGGAAAAACGATTCTCAAATTCGATATAACAGAATTGGATCGGTAAACAAAAAAGAAGAAGAAATTTGAAAACAAAAAAAAAAAAAAAACCAGGAATTTTGCAAGAAGAACTTGCCTGAGTCGACTCGTCGAGAGGAAGAGAAATCGCCGGCTTTCGCTGATGAACCTAATCGGTGAATTCTGACTTTGCGGAAAATAGATTCGTTTTTTCAACCCCCGTTTTTCTTATATATAATAGTTTTTTTTATTATTTCATTATTTTTTCTATTTTTTCCACCTGTCTAGTCCTACACGATTTCCACGCCATTTTAACCAATAGGATTGTGCCACATAGGAATCTCCCCAATGACGTCAACGACACGTAGTTTTTTTCTTTCAACGTTTGTATATTTCCTTTTCATTTTTTTTCTTTTTTCCTCAATGGAATTTTTTTTTTAATTTTTCTTGGAAAGTACTTAAATTATACAAATTTAGAGATCACTTGTATCAGATTAAAATGATACAAAAATAAAATTGAAGTTCATGTTATGTTAATCAAAATGAAAATATATATATCATATTACTCAATGAATGAAAAGAATGTGAGTATTGATTGATTTTTTTTTTTTTTTTTGTGAATGTGTTTATAAAATAAACGTGTTTATAATTTTGTGCGCATTATTTTTGGAAAAAAAAAAAGTTAAAATGAAATTATTATGTATTCTAAGGAAAAAAAAAGGGAGAGATTTTTGAAAAAAAGGGAGAGATTATGGCATGATATCTTTGGATGTCCAAAGAATTATTGACGGATACCTTTACCTTACAATGATTCAAAAATTAATTTATTTATTATTTTTCCCATTAATCAACGTGACCACATGGAAAATCACAAAAAGAAAACAAAAGAAAAAAAAAAAGCCTACGAAATATCGCTCCAGAGGAAATCTACAGAACAAACTAAAAAAAAAAAAAGAGGAAAATAATCAAACCTTTTTTTGTTTTTTGTTTTTTTGTTTTTTCGGGAAAGGAATAATCAAACCCATTTGAATACACCACATATTAAAACAAAAAATATCTCCTCATTATAACTTTAAAAACAAAAAATAAAGGAAAAAAAAATGTTATATTGGATTGTTGTTGTTTTAGTATGGATAGTATCTCAAACAAAATAGTGATGTTGCACTCAAACAATTTTTTTTCCCTCAAAAATAATGTCTAAAACCTTTTTTCAGTATCAACACTCCAGCAATTCTTGGACTTAAAAAAATCTTAAAATCCATTATCACAATCCGTGCCAAACAAGCCCTGAGCATGAGCTACAAGTACTTTATAAGCCAAATAGTTTGAAAATACCTTTCCTTATAATAAAATCAAGAATTAGCTAAACTTCAAAAAAAAAAAAAAAAAATTAATAGTTTATTTTAAGTTGTGTTATTAAATATCGATAGTGTTTAATATCACAATTATTGTAAGATAATTCTCATACAATCTACCGTATGAGTTTTTTTTCCGCCTTTTTTAGCCCCGACTTCCATATGAGTTGTGGTGTGTTGATGCCTTTGTATCATTTCTTTCTATTCAAGCAAACAAAATCAAACAAAGCTTTGAATAGTAACACACATAACTTTCCGATTATTCCGCACCTAACTTAAGCATGACGTGTAGAGTTAAAGTCCTCCGCCTAGTCCTAAGTATGTGCATTCAAGTATTTTATAAGCCATGGAATTAAATAAACTGCATAAGAAACCCTTTGAGCATTCAAGTATTTTATAAGCCAGGGAATTAAATGAACTCCACAAGAAACCCTTTACAGCTTGAACAGTTTATTTTAAGCTGTGTTATTAAATGCCAGTAGTATCTAATACCACCCACATAAGATGGGTCTCCTATAGATCCTGCCTATATTTAGGATCTACCATGTACAAATTTTTTTTTTTTTTTTTCATTTTCCCTTTTTTGCTCCGACTACTGTATGATTTGTGGTGTCGTGTTACCTTTTTATCATTTTTTTTCCATTTAAACAAAAAACTAATCATAACTTTGAATAGTAACATACATAAATTTTTTGGTTATTTCACATTTAACTCCATCATAACCATATCGTATAGAATTTAAATCTTCTCAACCAAGCCCTAAGCNCCCTTTACAGCTTGAACAGTTTATTTTAAGCTGTGTTATTAAATGCCAGTAGTATCTAATACCACCCACATAAGATGAGTCTCCTATAGATCCTGCCTATATTTAGGATCTACCATGTACAAATTTTTTTTTTTTTTTCATTTTCCCTTTTTTGCTCCAACTACTGTATGATTTGTGGTGTCGTGTTACCCTTTTTATCATTTTTTTTCCATTTAAACAAAAAACTAATCATAACTTTGAATAGTAACATACATAACTTTTTTGGTTATTTCACATTTAACTCCATCATAACCATATCGTATAGAATTTAAATCTTCTCAACCAAGCCCTAAGCATGAGCATTCAAGTACTTTACACGCCAGGTAGTTCCAAAACATCTTCCCCTCTAATAGAAACCAATAATTATATGAAATCCCCGGGAAATATCTTGAACAGTTTATTTTAAGCCGTGTTATTAAATATCCAATCGTATCCAATACCATGTATGAGATTTTTTATCTTTTTTTTTAATTTTTTTTGGCTCCGACTACCTTATGACTTGTGGTATCTTGATATCCTTTTATCAATTTTCTTTTATTTAAGCAAAGGAACCAAAACATAGCTTTGAATAGTAATGCATAACTTTCCGGTTATTCCGTACATAACTTTATTATGAGGTACAGAGTTAAAATTCCTCCATGCAACGTTGTATAAAAGTCGGCATCCAATATCTCACTTGCAAGTATAAAATATCCAACACTGCAACTCATAGTCAGACTCATATTCCACAAAAGAAGAAGGCGTGAAAGAACATTGAAGATATAATTCTATCACCACAACTTCGGGGTACAATAAATTGATGAATTTCCCAGTACATGTTACAACCAATGATATGGAAAGAAGAAATAAACTATAGGGTCTGTCTATGCCCATGTTTCTGCTTATACTAACTCCTAGCAAGTCAGTACCACTACTTAATTATATTTATACTTCATATCTAAAACTTATTGTAACACTGAGAATTGAATTACATGAATATCTTGATACTAAATTTCCATCAAATAGGTTTCCCAAAATACAACAAAACTATGTTTGGTCCTCCTGAAGTTCGAAATCTAAATTACTATAGGTGCAAAAAACTACCTAACATCTATATCTTTTCGGGAGTTGCAGTATAAACTTATCTAAATGCCATCAGACTCATGGCTTTAGTCGTTTGAAAAACCTACCACCTTTCATTCCCACTCCTGTCCCTTCGAGACTTGATGTTAAAAGAGATTTCGAATCCGGTCTCCACTTCAGCTCTTTGAGAACAGAAAACAAGGATGCCAGGGCGGGAGTGACCTCTGCATCTTTCACATTGTTACATGAAACTACTCTAAGCCTTTGAAGCTCCTTCCATGACAGAACTACAGATTCCAATCCTGCGGTTGTCAATAGGGAGCAGCCCTCCAGAGATATCAGCTTCACCCTCCTAAGACAGCAAAACAAAACATTTAAATGAAAGCTCAGACAAATTCAAAAACTCCAATTTATTTACAAACAAAATAATATCAACTTTCATTCACTTCAACACGAGCAAGCCATTGTAAACTACACTTGGGCTTGTCCTCGTAAATTTAAAACCGCCCATCTACCATGTCCTTGAGAGATTTTGTTTCCATGTCTTGAAACTTGGGAATTTTTAAACTTAGAAAGAGAGAGTTCATGTGTATCAAAAGTTTGGAACTTTACACTACTTCCTGTAAACAACCAAATATTTTCAACTTGTATTCCTTACCAGTAGGCACTGCGACAAGCATCAGATAGCACCATTAAATTACACAGATAGTTCTAGAGGACTTGAATGCTGTCACAGCTGGTTCTGTTTCGCAAGGCCATTACAGCTAATGATAAATGGGTGATTCACTATGTTGCAAAAATGTAGATGAATACCTACTTCACATTTTATATCAGTGATCAACTTTAATCTAACGCGTTCACACTATTGATTATAATATTAAAAAAAAAAAAAAAAAAGCAAATTAAGAACCAAAAAAAGGACTAAGAGACTAGATCTCATACCTACAGATACTGGCAATGCTGAATACATCATCCGCCAAGCCCCAACAGTCCTGGAAGACAACATCTCTGACAGCCCCACCCACCGAAAACAGTGCCTTCATGCCCTGCTTATCCCTCACTTGACACTGCTGCAAATGCAACTCTTCAATGTTGGGACAACATCCCAAATGCTCATCCGGTCCAGGGCTCGAATCGATGCTCTTGCAGGATTTGAGCCTCAAAGTCTTCAAATTTGTGCAAAAAGAAAGTGCTGCCAGCCACCCGCCGTCCATCCTATGATCACAAAGCGTCAATTCCTCGAGCATTTGGCAGCACTGCCCAATCGCCTTGATCCCATCGTAGCTCCCTTCGCAGCCGTAGAGCTCGAGCCTCACCAACCGCGGGCACCCCTGAGCCAAAATCGTCAATCCAATGTCCGAAATCACCGAGCTGTAGAATCCATCAAAACAACCGATCAATTTCACGATCTGCAGATTCTTACATTGCGAAATCCCCTTCAATGCCAGGTCCCCGCAGCAATGCAGTTCCAATTCCTGCAATGTCTGGCACTCCTCGGCAATACTCCGCAGCCCGCTCTCGCTCGCGCCAATGGCGACCAATCTCCGGAGATTCGGATACCAATTGGCAATCAATCCAAGCCCCTGGTCAATAACGCTCGACTTCAACACGTCGCCTTCTTCAATAAACCCGCCATTGTTGGGGATGAAGAGCGAGTCTACAAGAAGAGACGCCGTTTTGCGAGATACGATGATGCCGGAGTTTCTCGCCGAGCGAATGCAGGCATGGACGAGGTCGATTTCGGTGAGGTTTGGAAACCGGTCAGCGACCCGACCGGAATCGAGGAAGCCCCAATCGAGGATTCGGAGGGATTGCAGGAGACGCCCATGGAGGTAGAGCCAACGCTTGCAGACGAGGGAGTTGTTTGGGTACTGAGAAAGGGGAAGCTTCGAGAAGATAGTGAGGAGGAGCTCGTCGGAGAGGAGGGCTGTGGAATTGGGTGCGGGAGGGTCTAGGGGAAGGAGAGAGGCGTCGGAATCGGAGAGAGGAGAGGAAGGCGATGGAGATGAAGAGACGGTGGAGTGAAGAAGCTGCATCTTCGAGATAACATGCTTCAAGGCTTCCTCTTGTTGTTGTTGAAGCTTCGAAGACCTCTCCAATGGCGGTTTCGCGTTCGAATTTCTCTCTGGTGAATGCGACATTTATCTCTTCTCTCTCTCGAAGAGCTTGGATTTCTGTGTGTCAGCGTGTGTGTGTGTGGGCTAGGGTTAGGGTTTTTTTTTTTTTTTGGGGGGGGTGGGATTGTTTCTTTGTCCCTCCGTCACTTGTAAAATTTCTCTCTTTCTCTCTTTTACAAAAGTAAAACTAAGGAAAAAAATTAAAATAATATTCTAATCCAGACTACTCTCTTTCTCTCTCTAAAAGCAGTATTTTTTCCTTGAAGTTTCTTGCAGTATAATTTTTACAAAGGAGAAAAGATTTCTCATTTTTTTCTGGTTTACTGTAAATTTTCTCGCAAAACAAACAAGAAAATATTAATTTTTTTCTTTTCCCTCAAACCTCTCTCTAAAAGCTGTGTTATTTTCCCACTCTAGATTGCGAAAAAGTAAGAATTAAAAAATCTGATTTTCTGGTTTACTGTAATTTTTCTCTCTAAAACAAACAGAAAAGGTAAGATTTTTTCCTTAAAAAAAAAGAAAAAAGAAAAAAAGAAAAGGTGAGATTTTGTTTTTTCCTTTTCTTTTTCTAATTATCCCTCTCTAAAAGCAGTGTTTTTTCTCCCTCTAGATTCTGAGCCCAATGGATTTCTGGATGATTGGAGACGGGAGGGAGAGAGAGAGAAAGGGATAAGGATTTCTGATCTGGTGCGGAAGCGACTATTTAAGAGATTTTTCTGGCGCATCAAAAAGGTAACACGTAAGCAAACCAGAATACTCGTCCATTTTATCTGACGTGGCGGAACATTATTGGAATACTTTACCATGCATTTTCAATAATTATGGTGGCTGTTGCTAAATACCAAAAAGGGATTGAGTTTTGTCAAAAAAAATATATATATATATTTTTTGGATCTATTAATCATTTCTTGTTCTCTTACCCTTTTTTTTTTTTTTTTTTTTTGGTGTTAAAGGAGTTAAATTTGTCTCACGTAAGTGAGAGAGGTGTGGCCGGTTATAATAATTTGGCTGCTTTTGGGAAGTACAACTTCAAACTCCTAAATCCCAAAAAAAAAAAAGAAAAAAAGAAAAAAAGAAAAAAGATGAAGACATCTCACTCAAACAACTTTTTATTGATAAAGATGAGGTTTTCGGTAATCATTCACTTTTGCCAACACATTTACTAAGTTCGTTAATTTTTCATTAATAGGCTTTTTAAAGAGATAGGCATTGTCTAATGACATAATCAGCAGAATGATTGCAAATTATTAGATAAACCAATAAAAATTAAACTTTTAATGATCATTGATTAGCCAAATAAAGATTCTTAAAACAACTAGTATAAAATAACGTCTTCCGATAGGGTTTTCTATCAATTATTTTCGCCCTTCTTCGTTAGATTTAATTAATATCATACTAAAATTAAAAAAAAAAAAAAAATCCTAAGTTAGAAATCTTCATGTGAAAATTAGCACATTTTGTAAGAATGATAGATGATTTCCAAATTGGAGATGTAGATAATTTGTCAAGAAAGCTCTAAGCTTCATTATCGTCTATTATGTTTGATCGGCATTTACGTCTTTGGGATTAACTTGTAATGGATCCAATCTTAGCACCAAATTACTCAAATTATATCAATTTCATGAAATCTCTTGAAAGCTCTTTAATAGTACTCTATGTTTGAAAATATGTTACTACTTAAATACTCCGTGTGGGATCATGATTTCCGTGCTATGAGGGAAACTTCACCAGTACGAGGGGAGACATGCTTCGAGGCGACCACCGTGACCGACGTGAGGGCGCGAACCTGCATGGAAAACTTGCGGGGGCTGGTCATTATTCCAACGGTAACTCTGGTGAGGGTGGCTTGGGTAAGGTGTAAAAAAAAAAAAAAACTAGTCATTTTTAAAGCCTACGTTGGTCATCAGAATTTAATTTTTGAAAACCACTATGATTGAATTATGGTAGAAAGAAAAACTGAGGGTTTTCCTTGAATGGCAAATGTTGATCATAGTTAAAATGTGTGACAGTCCTTGTATATGTATATATATATATATATGTATCTCAATAGGATGGAAAATTTCCCGCGTCCTCGTATTGTAATTTTCAATCATAATAATAACAATAAAATTTTATCTTATCCATAATTTACTTGCGAAATGTAGATCAAAAAATATATTAACAACCTATATCAAAATAATTATTGTTAATACTATATAATAATCCTAATTACTATTTACTTTGTTAGAGAATAACAAAAGAGTTTATTTTTATTGAAATAGAAAAATATGTATCCATTGTTGATACTTTAGTTTTTATTTTACTTATCCTAATTCAAGTTTTAACACTTTATTTTCATTTTATAAAACGAGAGTAATTATATAGCTTGTATCTATCACTATGACCTAGTGTTGTAATAATCACTATAATTATGACTCAAAATAGTATAATTACTACATAAATTAGTATATATTTATATTTTTTTAATTTGAAAACAACTTTGAAGGAGTATATTAGTAAATTCATTATCTAGTTCATTTCAATCTGTATTTAATTAAGTATGAATGAAATATAAAATGACTAATTCTAAACCCAAGTAAATAATTTATTCGAAATCCAATACTCACGGTTTATGTCCATCCTGATCAGGTGCAAATAAACACATCTTTAATAACAGGCAATAGGGATCTGGCCAGTAAAAAATGACCCTTTAAAATATATATATATATATATATTAAAACAGTGTAATTCCACAATATAGTTTTCCCTTCCAGGGACCAGCGCCACTGCTTACAGTTATGCGTTACAAATGGATGGGACTTATTTGTAGCTTTCATGATTTTTGACAGCATCGGTCACCACTTATGGCCCCGTAGGCCCAAGTCGTAGGCCCTGAACTATGATTTTAGGTTAGCCCACCTTCTTCAGTCTCACAGATGGACCTAGGCCCAACATGATATTGTTGCCTACTCTTAACCGTTCGAGTTTAAACTCAAAATTTTTATCTCAGTTTTTATTTTTTTCTGAAAAAGTTTTTCTCATTTTTTGAAAAAATTTTTATCTTTTATAAAAATTCAACAAAAATTTTCAACTCAAACTTAGAATTTTCAACTCAAACTCATTCACCAAACGGACTCTTACTCGTTTTTCTCTAACCTCTCATACATTAATTTGTAATGACAATCCCATGTTTATATAGAAAAATTAGGACAATAAAAATTACATAAAATAGCTTTAAACTCTCAAAAATCAATATGTGTGCTGTTTTAAGACATTTTTTTATAGGACGTTAATTAAGCTATACAACTTAACAAACATGACATTTGTTGAAAGATAAATTTTCAGTTTAGCAGGCTCGTGAATCTTGTAGCTGAGAGGGCCCCACAAACTTGTGTCTCTCGTGAAGCTGTTCCTATTAAAAAAGAATATAGAATAAACTGAGGATATAAAAATCACTTGGGAATATGGTTACGATCATAATCTAATTATTACAAAATGGTCAAAACACACACTCGCTCTTAATGCTCAAAGAATAAAATCATTTACTTATAAGTATTTATTTTTTTTCTTTGACAACAACTTATGTAGTGTAGAAGATATAATCAAGCGTCTATTTTGGTATCTGGATGATAGCTTTTTAAGTTAAAAAAACTTTGAAATTTTTAGTTTTTTGTTCTGTTTGCTATAACTCTTTTTTTTTTTTATTTAAATTTTATTTTATAAATAATTATCTTTGAAAAAAAAAATGGATTGAAAGTAATTAATTTAGAGGAGCTATATGGTTAACTATTCACCCGATAAGTAGTCTAGTTTTGACTATGGGTTTTTATAACTTAAATTGGTAAACTTTTTGTTACTCCATTTGTTGTCAAAGTCTGAGCTTGTATTACTTTCTTGCTTTGCATCATTTCTATTAACTATATTAGCACAAACAATCAAGCACGCGCGTGGTGGTGTGCCTTTAAAGAATATTCTCATGCATGATTTGAAACGTCGATGAAGTGTCATACTTGCAGTTCCTTCCTGATCTACGGCCACCAATTCCCATGCCAAGAAAAGCATTAATTATGTTGAATATACATGTATATATATATGTGTGTGTGTGTGTGTACATATATATTTATATATAATGGCGATGATTGGTTGAAAGTTCAGTGATAGGTTGAGACTTGAGAATGTTTGGTACAAAGCAAATTCCATTACTAGGGTTGACGAACGTCGGATATGCTAAAAATATATAGCTAGTTGAAATTCAAAATAGGACTATACAGATTTATATTTGAGTAATTGACTAAATAATCCTTCAAAATTTTTAATAGGTAATGATTTGATCCCCGTACGTTCTTTTGATTTTGGCCAAATGTTTACAATTTTCGTATTTTATATTCAAATCCGTTAAATTTCTCATGAAATAGGCCATGTGACCCATTACATGTGCTCAATTTTCCATTAAAAGATTGAAATACCCTCATTAAAATAGACCTCACACCATTAATATCTAAAAAATAATAAAAAAAAAACCTCAAAACCTTAAGGTAATCAAATACCATCAGAAAATCCAGAGTTAAAAAAAAAAAAAATACCATCAGAAACCCAAATCGCCCCTCGAGCACTTTTCTTTGTTTTGGCTAAAGAGAAATGCATGGTTTAACAAAAACAAAAACAACTAAAACGAAATTCCTCGTTTTTGGCTAAAGAGAATTGCATATAGTTTAATGAAAACAAAAACAACTAAGCTAAAACGAAATGCATTAATTCACTTAATAAACAGAACAACGAAACAAACAAGACCATTAAGCTAAATACAGGCAAGCAAAGATTGGGATAAACATGCCCCTATTATTATAATTAAAAAAAAAAAAAGAAATAAACGTAAGTACTAATAAACATGCCCCTATTATTATAATAGTGAAAGCACTTGATTTATTATTATATTTTTTTTGGTTGTAATGGCCAACAGTTAGTTAATCTGTAAGAGCTTAATTCGAACTGATGTGATGAAGGAAAGAGACCATGCGATAGGAAATAGGGACAAAAGAATTTGAATTTTCTTCTTAATGGGTCCCACCAAACTGCCACCCCCGTCAAGTGGTGAGGGGTCCCACAAAAAAAGCGGCAGATAAACAAGACACCACACAAATTGTCAATAAGATAAATAAACTAGAAACAAAGAAAATATTGGAGGCGTTGGTACTTGATGGTTATTAGTCCAAATGTCATTTTCTTTTTCTTTACTTTTGTTGCTTGCTAAGAGGCAATTGGTTTTCAAGCTACATATTCTTTTATATATATATATATATATATATATATATATAGACATCTAATTCCTAAGCAAAAGCCGACATGCAAAATGTTTAAATATCAAAAATATAATAACAACCTACATTGAAATAATTTTATCCTAATTATCATTTACTTCGTTAGAATAAATGAAGAGTTTATTTTTATTAAATGGAATAATATGTATCCATTGGTGATACTTTAGTTTTTATAAATAATAATAACAAAACATTCACAAATAAGAAAAAAAGGCAGTGTATACTGTGGACCAGGGAGAGAGACGGAGAAAAGAGGGAACAGCAAAAAAAAAAAGCAGTAAATAACCACAAACAGAGAAAAGAAACAAAACAGAGTTAAAAAAAATGATTCTTTTCACAATATGATGATCATAGTAATAAATATGCTGAAATAATAAGACAATAATGAAGATTAATAAAAATGTTTAAATAAAAACAGTACCTGGATAAAAAAGGAGGTTCGAACAGATAGCAAGGAAGATTTAAGAGGAAACAGTTGAGAGAAGTTGAGAGAAGTTTACAGAACATTAATGGTGGAAGAAAGAGATGAAGCAATAAATGAGGAGGAGATTTATTTAAAAGAGAGAACCGGCTGAATCAGAAGGGTCGGTGCAAGAGAGAGAGAGAGAGAGAGA
>JAFMPE010029217.1:4874-20469 GCA_024759925.1 Ficus religiosa | reverse complement strand
TTTTTTTTCAAATCTTACATTTGCTCAACTGCCACCATCTTCACACGACCTGTCCAAAGCTCCCGCCTTTTTCCCACACCCCTCCAAACCAATCCCACCCCCCCTCCGCCTCCTTTTATGCCTCCCGATTGATCCCACTCGGTCTCTTTCCATCTCTCTCCGCCGTCGGCAATGGCGACGACCAGAGACCAAGCCCAGAACATCGTCTTCACCAAACAGCCCTTCGTCGAAGATGTTGGCCCTCGCAGAATGTAAGAAATGAAATAACACAAAAAAAAAAAAAAAAAAAAAAAAGAGCATATATAGATTTTGATTTTTGGTTTTTTGTTTGATTTTGTTCGGAATTTGCAGTAAAAGTATGCAGTTCACTATTCAATCCGCGTCGGAAATCAGCAAAATGGCCGAAGTTCAAGTCTGGAAAGGCCAGTACTATGATTCCAATCGCAAACCTATCGAGGACGGCTTATTGGATCCCCGCATGGTATTCCCCAACTTTCTTTTTCATAAAATTTTAATATTTTTTTTTTGGAATCTGACAAATTTTTGATTTGACGTTTTTCAGAGGAAAAAACTCTCTTTGTGTTTTTGATTTCTGGATTGTTGCATTCCTCTTAGATGGAATTATATAAAAGTGTGATTGTGATGGAGTCTTTTCCCTTTTTCGTGGTTGTGATTATCAGGGTCCTGCAAATAAGTTTTCCGAATGTTCGACATGTCATGGGCGATTTTCGGATTGTCCGGGGCACTACGGATACTTGAATCTCGCTCTCCCTGTGTACAACGTTGGATATTTGAGTACCATATTGGATATTTTAAAGTGCATTTGCAAGGTGCCTAACAGATTGCTACTCTATTCTCAAAAAATAAAAATAATAATAAGAAATAAATAAATAAATAAATAAAACCGACATATAGGTTAATTGTTACTTCATTTATACCACTTCCGTTCTGAATGCCTTTTGATCTTTCACAGTCTTGTTCTCGTATTCTTCTAGAGGAGACACTACGTAAAGACTATTTGAAGAAGATGAGAAGTTCTAAAATGGAGCCCTTGAAGAAGGCTGAGCTTATGAAGAAGATAGTGAAGAAGTGTAACAGTAAAGCAGTGAAGTGTTCCAAGTGTGGATATATGAATGGTTTTGCTTCTATTTTTTCTCTTGATGCTTCTATCGTCACTGAACGAGAACGTTCACTAGTTGTGCTTTTCCATTTCTTTGTTCCTAGCGGCAATTTCATGTTGATTTAAATCTAAAGGTCAACAAGGAAAAAGACTCCCCCATTCTGTCATTACTGTGCTCTCTTTTGCCCTCTCTTCCCTAGTGTGTGTATATTTTATAGATGTTAGAGAAAGATGCCTTTATATTTACGAGAGGGAAGCAATTACTTGTTGATTTTTTTCTAGGGCATAGTTGAAAGGTTTAAAATATTTTCATGCATGTATACAGGTTCAGTGAAGAAAGCTGTGTCTATCCTGGGCATTATTCATGATCGGTCAAAACTACTTGGTGGTTTGGACGACTTCAGAACGGCAATTTCTCACACGAAAGAATCTAGAGCATCCATTAATATGGCCAGTCATATGCTTAATCCTGCTAGAGTTTTTTCCCTTTTTAAAAGGATGCTTGATGAGGTATACTTTTAGACCTATATACGTGATAAATCTTTCAATTGTTAAGCCGTTTAATCCCTGGTATTTTGTTGTATGAGAATACGTACCTTTTCTTTGGTGGTAAATTGCCTTCTTCTAATTTGGATGGATCCAATTCTCGAGTTTCAAATTCAAAAGTATAATCTTTTGGGATTGGAAATGTTTCACGATTGAGTTGCTTTATCTTTCCCTTTTCATACCAAGATAACAAAGGAAAGTGTGAACAAGACATTTTCTTGTATTAGTTTTCCTATCAGTATAATTGCAGATTTTTTTCTTTGGCAGGACTGCGAGTTGCTTTATCTTTCTGTTAGACCAGAGAATCTCATTATGACAAACATTGCTGTGCCACCTATAGCTATTCGTCCTTCTGTTATAATGGATGGGTCACAAAGGTTATCTCAGCCTTCATTTTTTTGAATTACTGAACTATTACTTTCCCTTTCTTTTTTGGTTCCATTAGGCTTTGTTATTCTTCTGTTTGATAATGTTTTAAGCTTTATGGTGACCTAGTCGTTCGCAATGCTCCCTTTTTTTTTTCTCCCTCTTCTGGCACATTTTCTGTTGCAGCAATGAAAATGACCTAACTGAGAGGTTGAAGCTAATAATTCAAACAAATGCTATTCTTCGGCAGAATTTGTTAGAAGGAAGTGCTGCAGCTAAATTCCTGGTACGTGTAGGAATTTAAGTTGTTAAACTAATAACTCCGGTACTCGTCTGACATTGGAGGTTGCAATTTCTTTGTAATGTGAAGTACAGATGCTGTTCCACATGTTCTGACTATACATTTTGGTATTAAAATATGTTTTTCGGGTATAGATATTGCTGCTGCTTTCATGTGTTCCATTGTACTTATCTATGCTTTGTATAAAACATATAACTGAACTCTCAAAAGATGTGTTACATGAATATTTGTTGACATTCCTAGTGTACAATGTGATTTGACAAAGATTAGCTAATAGCTATTTGCAGTGGTCCTGGAGTGTGGTTTTGGTTATACTCATGCTAATATATATGGTTTAGGATAGCTGGGATTTACTTCAAGCTGAAGTTGCACAATATATAAATAGCGATGTTCGTGGTATTCAACGTGATGCAAATCAAAAGCAATTGAGTGGTTTTATCCAGCGTCTTAAAGGGAAGCAAGGACGATTTCGTGGGAATTTATCAGGGAAACGTGTTGAATATACTGGAAGAACAGTTATATCACCTGATCCCAATCTGAAAATTACCGAGGTTAGGAGTTGAACATAAGCTTAAAATGCTTGATTTTGTATTGTTATTGCCATTGCCTTTTGATTTCTATGTTTTAATATGCTTCTCCTGTTTAGGTTGCAATTCCGATACGAATGGCTCGGATTTTAACTTACCCCGAACGTGTTTCTCATCACAATATAGAAAAATTGAGGCAGTGTGTCAGTAACGGCCCTGATAAATATCCTGGTGCAAGGATGCTCAGACGTGCTGATGGTTCTACATGGCAAGGATCAAATACTGTTTTTTACCTGTTGCGATAATGTATCAATTCTTCATTTTTTAGTGTTTGATTTATTGTTTGTGCTGTAGGTCTATCAGAGTTTCCAGAAAGCGTTTAGCAGATGAATTGAAATATGGTGATATAGTGGAACGTCACTTAGAGGATGGGGACATTGTTCTATTCAACAGACAACCAAGTTTGCATCGGATGTCTATCATGTGTCATAGGGTAATTGCATATTTGAATTTATTTTTCTGTAACATGTTTTACATCATGTTCTTCTGCTGTCTCTTTAAATAACTGATTTTTAGTTAATATATTTGCTTTATTTTAATAACTTAGGTCTGACAAAGTTGATTGAGCTTCACATAGCACATGAAAGCTCCTTTTCATAATTTATTTTTCTCGGTAACGTGAAGCACATATCCTTACACGTTCAACAGAAATATTACCAACTTAAGAAGATTTGACCTCGTAACCATGGACACTTGGATTTTGTACCATTTGAAGAATTCACTTGGAGGGAGCCAGGCTCAACCCGCAACTACTGTTTTGAGTTTGAACATGGAGCAGACACTAGTACTCCTCACTCTGTTACCTTCAGCAACAAGTTGATTAAAATATGTTTGTAGATGTTCAAACCAGTGGACCACTTCTGTATGGTGCTGTGGAAACGAATGTGTCTTTGAAATGTTAAGCTATGCCTATGAGATGTGCTTGAAACATTGTTTACCAATCTGAATATAACCATACAAATACAAGCAATAAGTTTGATCATTTGTGCTTGCAGGCAAGAGTAATGCCTTGGAGAACACTGAGGTTTAATGAGTCAGTTTGCAATCCATATAATGCTGATTTTGATGGTGACGAAATGAACATGCACGTCCCACAGACAGAGGAGGCTCGAACAGAGGCAATTTTGTTGATGGGGGTAATTAGTTTCCACATCCACCACTTCTTCGATCCATGTTCTAAGGGCATTGTGTCGCATCATATGTTAGTTATATTTAATTTCTTGGATTTTTACGCTAATATCTATCTAACAACAAAAGGTATACATGCTGAAATTTTGTTTGATCTTTAAGTGATCCTTTTTGGGTTTTGACTAATGACTGTTGAAAGGAGGCATCGTTGTTGAGGGTGGCACCTTTTTCATAATTGGGTCATTGGGCCTATTTCTTTCACATAGAAGTTGGTCATGCCTCTTTTGACTTTTCTAGCATATTGTTTTTTTTAATAATATTCTCGTGTTCTGACAGGTCCAAAACAATCTTTGTACGCCAAAAAATGGAGAGATTTTGGTTGCTTCTACCCAAGATTTTCTCACATCTTCCTTTTTGATTACACGGAAGGACACCTTTTACGACCGTGCAGCCTTTTCGCTCATGTGTTCATACATGGGGGACGCCATGGAACATGTTGATTTGCCAACACCTGCTGTGATTAAGGTTGAACTTCCAATTCTATCGTATTCTTGAATTCCTGCCGTGGTGGGCTTTTTCTCATGTTCATGATAAGTGATAAGTATTCTACAATCTTTGGATTTTAGCTTATATAGAATATGAAAATCATTTATGGTATTTCTTAATTAGACACTTGCTAACAATTTGAATTGGAAATTTGGAAATATATATATATATATATAAGTAGGAGCCTGACACACGCACCAAAATTAGGTAAAAAATAGTTTGAACGAAGCATAATATTCCAAGTGGTGCTTACTCTAAGCTCATGATTGAAGAACTGAAAACTGTGTCCTTGGCATTATTTCATTGCCACAGTTCTTGCCAAATCTCGCCTTCAGCCCTTGTCCAGCTCCTAATTGTTTTCTCTATGCTGCCAGACTCATGTCTTTGTTTATAATTGACATTTTTAACAAACCTTTGAGTACAGCCACGGGCGTGTTCATTTTTTTCTCCTTTTGCTAAATTTTGTTTGTTATAAAATACATTATTTATTTTAATTTCTTGTTTGATTAAATCTTGTGGCATCTCTGTTCATTGTTATCATGTCGAGGAAGGAATTGGATGTCTATCTGATTTTTTTTTCAAACGTGGTTGAGCATCTTGCAATTTGTATCATTACAAGTTAAGAAATACATCCCTAATATTTGCATATGTATTCTAATTTCTGATGCAGAAGAAATTGTTGTTTTGCAGCCAGTAGAACTTTGGACCGGAAAACAATTATTTAGCGTCCTAGTGCGCCCAAATGCAAATGTGAGAGTCTTTTTGAATCTAACCGTTAGAGAGAAAAACTACACCAAGCCCAAAGACAAGGAAGAATTTGAAACTATGTGTCCAAATGATGGGTTTGTCTATTTCCGTAACAGCGAATTGATATCCGGGCAACTTGGGAAGGCAACTTTAGGTAAATTTTTCTAAACTTAAAACTTTAGGTAAATTTTTCTAAACTCTTTTAAGTTTATCACCCAATTTTTGTCTTTTGAAAAGAATATATGGGTAATTCGCCTAGCTAGCCCTGAACTATTAACATTTTGTCACCTGGGTTGTTGAATTTTAATTTTGACAAATTGCTCTTTGAACTTGTGTTTTGTTTTGTTTTTGCAAGTTTGGTACCTGACACTACATTTGACAGAAGATCTTTGAAATCTAATGGAGATAATCACATTACTATCACATAATTAGTGAAAAGTCTGAAACAATTATATCACATACGTGCAAAATATTCTTGCTCTCAAGGGTTTATAATAGTAATAAAGAGGAAAATTTGACACTTGGTTTAACTATTTCTATAAAATTTCATGTTAATACGCAATTGAAACACAATTATCTTTGTTAAATTTGAAAAATCATTCGCAAATATCACTGTTTGGACTAAACTTCCAAGAAACCAAAGTTCAGGGAGTAATTTGCCAAGATTAAAAGTTTGGGGACAAATGACAGAATGTTAATAGTTCAAGGACTAAATGGGATGATTACCCTAAATATCATCATCGTCATCGTTATTTGCATGTAAATGCTTTTAACAAAAACAGTAAGATTTATCTGTTGTTTGAAGTTTGCTAAGCAATATGTTACACAATGCCAATCCAGGAAATGGCAATAAGGATGGACTTTATTCCGTTCTTCTCAGAGATTACAAAGCCCATGCTGCTGCTGCTTGCATGAATCGCCTAGCTAAATTAAGGTTTCCTTTTTACCTAGTATTTTAGCATCCTTATATTCATTCTTTCTTTGCTAGTATTCTTTCCTTTTTCTGCCAACTTTGGGTTTCTTATTTCTAATGTCAACTGGATTAACCATCACTCTAAATTGTTTAAACTTTTTTTTATTCCTTGACACTATATGAGTATATATGTTGGACATTTTTTAGACTGGAAATCAGGAAGCAAGATGGGATGCTTTCACTCCAGTAGTGGTTTGAGAGTTCATAATCTGAGAGTCAGACCTATTTTTTCTTTTCTTTTTTTATTCATTTGATGATGAATTACGCCTGCATGCTCGTTAACAAATATATTTATTTGATATGATATCAGTATATGAGTTGATGTCCATTCAATCGTCTCTCATTCAGAATGCATTACCTAAGTAGTTGATTTAATCTTCATCACTCATGTGTATATTTGCTAAAGGATAATATTTATTGTACATAGCCTAGTTAGATAAGGCTTTGATAAGATTTAAATTATTATATGCCCATGTCATTAGTGAATGGATAAGTAATATTGCTCTCTTGTTGGATACAGTGCCCGGTGGATTGGTAATCATGGGTTCTCAATTGGGATTGATGATGTCCAGCCAAATGAAAAATTGCGAGGTCAGATAGATCAGATAATTAATGTAGGTGCTAATGAGTGCGATGAGCAAATAAAGCTACATAATGAAGGAAAACTACCACCTGAACCTGGCTGTGATGCTGCTCAAACATTGGAGGCAAAGATAACTCAGAAATTGAATAATATTCGAGAGAAAACTGCAGCTGAGGTTATGATTTTGACTAAATATAAGCATCTCCTTAGGGTTTTCATTCTGCAGTTATTGTCACGCAACTGTTTTTATCTGTTTATGTCTGTAAGCTGGGGTTGTTGTCTTAATTTTGGTAAGCAAACATCCATGAAGATGGAGTTTCCGTCTCATATAAAGAATAAGATACGATAGACTTGTTGTTTATTTATGACTTCCCGTCAAGTTTTGAGATTATATTTATGACTTTCCGTCTAAAAGTCTGAGCTCATCTCTTTGAGGAAAAAACTCCATAGAAGCTGCCCACATGATTCTGATTGTTCCGATAGCACTTCTATAGTTGGATTGAAGTGAGATTTCATTTTTCCCTGATTATTATTATTGTTTTTTCCATTGAATAGTTGATGAAAGCGCTGCATTGGAGGAATAGTCCACTGATCATGTCCCAGTGTGGTTCCAAAGGATCTCCTATTAATATCAGCCAGATGGTTGCCTGTGTCGGTCAGCAGTCGGTCGGTGGTCGTCGTGCACCCAATGGGTTCATAGATCGAAGTCTTCCTCACTTCCCTAGAAAAGATAAAGCCCCTGCGGTAAGTTCTGTAGCTTTTTGTTCTTCTCCCCCCATCTCAATATTTCCTGATACGAGGGATCAACTTGTAAGGTTTTCTTCCTGGCAGGGTTTTTTTTTTTTTTTTTTTTTGGGTACGAATGATCTATGGTTTAAGCATGCCAGCATTTGTCGTCAACGAATAACTATGAATATTATTAAAATGATAATCGAAAGCAAGCACACATTCCATTTGCCAAAACACGAAAGACCACTTTTATTGCCCTTGCCCCAGGAACCTATACAATGCATTAATATTCTTGCCACAATCCTGCATTCTTCAATGGCTTTGGAACAGTGGGCTTTTTTTTCATTTATTTGTAATTTGCTTTGCTCATTGATTTGGGCGTAGAATGGAATAGCTTTCCGGTATGGAAAGGTCATTGTGTTCAGAAATCATTGAATAGTCAGGTTAAATTAAAATGACTTGTTCTCCCTTGCTTTATTTTAGAAATCAAAGAATAGTGAGATTAAAATGAATTCCTAAGGAAAATGAGTTTTATTTCATTTTATTTCTATAATTGAGACTTATTATGCCATTGTTAATGCAGGCTAAAGGATTTGTTGCTCATTCTTTCTATGATGGCTTATCAGCCACCGAGTTCTTTTTCCACACTATGGGAGGACGAGAAGGGCTTGTTGATACTGCGGTGTGTATTCTATATGGACATGTTTTGATCATGCTTCATTGTGATCAAGTTTTACCATTTTTTCTCAATGCCTAATTTTCAAACCCTATTTCAATCTAGATATAGCTAAACTATGCCAGTTTGTAGTTACCGTTTGGGCTTTGATAATCTGTAGATCTGCAATCTATTGTAACTAGTCTTATAAAATTGTTAGTAAGTTTTGAGACCCCAGGGGCCATCCACACCGAGTTACTCTAGAATGTCATGGCTTTTAAGCCGTACTTGTGCCAAAGGGGAACTGGGTTCACTACTTAATATAAATTGAGGTTACCTCTTGACGATCACCCAAAAAAAAAAAAAATTGAAAATTGTAATTACAGGAAAATTTCGGTTCTTCCTTAAAAGCATTTGTCCATCTGTGTATGGTAAAACGTTTGGGTTGAAGGCTCATTGCATTCTGTTGTCCAAGGCATGCTTTTTCTATAAGAATGGTTTAACTAAAATATTACTTACATTTCATAATGAGGTTTACATGATTTAGTCCAATATACCTCGTTAAGGAAATTTCTTCATAAATTAATTATGGGTGCTCAAATTGTCATTAACCAAATGAGAAGGCATGATTTGGACCTTAAAACATTTTATTACTGATTTTTTCATGAACCATTGCAGGTGAAAACAGCTGACACAGGGTATATGTCCCGTAGGTTGATAAAAGCCTTGGAGGACTTATTTGTCCACTACGATAGCACAGTACGGAACGCAAGTGGATGCATAATTCAGTTCCGTTATGGGGATGACGACATGGATCCTGCTCATATGGAAGGAAAAAATGGAGCTCCATTAAATTTTGAGCGACTGTTTTTGAAAGCCAAGGTCTGAAACGTTTGAATTGTTTACAGTTTCTAATTTGGTGTCATTATTTGTATACTGAGTTTATTATTTTGGTTTATAGGCCACGTGCCCTGAGGAAGGAAATGAAAAGCTGTCTCCTGAAAAGGTGTCTGAACTAGTTGAAATCAGGCTCTCTAAACATGATATGACACCTGAGGGAGGTTGTTCAGCCGCGTTCAAAACCTCTCTGAAATCTTTCCTGGACGAATATGTAAAGTCATTGAGAAGAACATGGCAAAAGGGCGAATCAACTGTGGATCCTGTGAAGATGGAAAATTCTGCAACTATCGAAAAGATTGTCCAGCAGATAACTGGAGCTACTGCTAGACAATTAGAGGTATTGACTGTTGTTTTCTTGATGCTTTAGCAATTATTCTCCTTTTCTTGTTAGTGTTTTTTTTTTTTTTTTTTTTGGGTTGGGTGGGGGGGGCGGCCGCCTTTTCTCTTTTTATGGGGGATTCTGCTTCCTCATTGTCAAAGAAGACGCATTTGAAACTCAAAAGTTTCATTGTATCGCCTGAAATTGTTGTGAATATGCAAACAGTTTGGTCAAGTAAATGCAGTTGTTGAGCCTTGGCGGGATGTTAATAATAGTTCACGTGTGTGTGGATCCAGTTTGAGTTCTTTAATTGTTGGACATAGATTGGAAGTGCAAAGAATCCGTGACATAATTGGCCATGCTATGCATTTGTTTTGTTAACAGGGATGTAGTGTATGTTGGACAAATTAACAATTTTTCACTTATTGCGTAGTGTTATTTCATGAATATACTTTGTGCTGATGCAATTATGGTATTTTAAAGTTTTTTTTATTTTTTATTTTTTATTTTTATCATAAGGGTTTATGCTAGTAGAAAAATGATAAATTTGTATATATGCGTGTGATGTATTCATACTTTTTCAGGTTTTTCTTGATACTTGTATCTCGCGTTATCATTCCAAAAAAATCGAAGCTGGAACTGCAATTGGAGCAATTGGAGCTCAAAGTATTGGAGAGCCTGGGACTCAGATGACTTTGAAAACTTTTCACTTTGCTGGGGTTGCAAGCATGAGTGAGTATTTTAACTTTTTTCTTTAGAGTGACCGGGGATGAGATAGTCATAAATTTACTTGGCATTCCGCCATTTAAACTGCTTGGTTTAACTATGATCTTTAACTCTTTTTCGTAGACGTCACACTTGGAGTTCCTCGTATCAAAGAAATAATTAATGGAGCAAAAAGGATTAGCACACCCATTATCACTGCAATACTAGAGTGTGATAATAACGTAAATGTCGCGCGGATAGTTAGAGGTCGGATGGAGAAAATAAGTTTAGGCCAGGTATGTAACAATATACCAAATAGTTTCGTTACTGCATTTATTTATTAATTTTTAATATTAAATGCGAAATTATTGCCGATCGAGTTTTATTTATAAAATTTTAATTTCTATATTTAATGTTGAAGAACGCTTTTGTGGAAAATGTTCTGGTATGTACAAATTAAAGAAGTCATTAGGTTAATATTTCTCGTTGTATAATCTATGATCCTTCTACAGGTTGCTAAGAGTATTAAGGCTGTACTGACTCCTCGAGTAGCTTCAGTATTCATCACACTTGACATGGATAGGATTCAGGATGCACAATTGTCTATAGATGCTAATGTTGTCCAAGATGCGATATTACAAACCCCGAGAATCAAACTGAAACAAGAGGTGAACATCTTCTTCTTCCATACTCATTTTTATGGCTCGTATATTAGATATCTAAAAATTGACGTACAATTGTACGTTTGGCAGCATGTCAGGGTTTTGGATTTTAAGAAGTTGGAAATCCTTCCTTACGAATCGGATAGAAGCAAACTTCATTTTCATCTCCACAATCTTAGGGCAATGCTTCCGAAAATTATAGTTAAGGTGATACTGAACCATGGTTCATAAAAAGTCCTTAGAAATTTCATCCATACTTCTTTTTCGGCTGGAAGTACTTGTGGAAGATATTTATTTAATACCTTTGTTTGACTTAACAGGGTATAAAAACTGCTGAGCGTGTTGTTATTAGTAAGGAAGAAGATAAAATAACGAAGATATGCAAATACAAATTGCTGGTAGAGGGGTGAGTTTGTTGTCGAAGTTCTGTGTTCTAAATTATTTAATCAATTTGAGAGGAATGCTATGTTTCACGATCAAATTAGTCTCAATTAGCATGTTATCGTGCCTCAACTATTTCCAGATTCATGCAAATCTGGTATTTGTTTTTTCGCATACTATCAATTTCATTCCATGCTGTTCTTGTGGTTCATGTTTAGTTTTTCAAATAGGTTGTTCTTGCTGATTTAAACATTTTTCCACTGGTACAGTGCAACATGGTTGTTGAGGAGAAACTCCCCCTCAAAAAGTAAAATTTAAAATTTTTGGGGGGAATATTGTCAAAAATATGTATGAGATTGTTTGTGGTAATTAATGAGCTATGTTTTATTATATCTCAATAACAAAGATAAGTACAGATAACTTGCATAAAACAACTAATAGGCGTATAAAAATAAATTAGGGAATTGAAAAGAAAAGGACCAGCTAACTGGAATCAAGAAATAAGTAGTTGGACCAGATGCTGGAAGTAAAACATAAAACGGGACCAGATAACTGGATTAATCAACTAAACAACTGAAAATAGAACAAGGACCAGATAACTGGAGATGAAAGAAACTAGCGAGAAATGTAAGGTGCTCAAAAGTTAATAAAGAACTGATAAATAAAATCAATACATAATTTTATTAAATGAAACTTATACCACAAACATAACTCTAATATTTGGGGTTTGTAGCTCAATAGCCTTTGGACTAGGTTCTTGATCTCGTTCCTTTGAGCAAAAAAAGAAAAAAAAGAAAAAGGAAAATAAGAGTTCTAAGGTTTTAGAAGGTGTTTGGAGTCGGATTTGGAATTTAGAAAGGTTGAGTTGTTATTTAGGAGTGGGGATAAGAAAAGAATGGCTAAGTAGCAATGAGAGGAGTAAGAAAATGGCTGATTTACAAAGGCTGGTCTGTCGTATTTTTCTCTGCTGCCTATCCTTCTAAACTGTTTAAGGTGTGTGGTATTTATAAAGTTCTCCAGCTCCTAGAATCCAAGACAGCTGTCAGAGATTAAAAGAGCTATTTGACACATGTTTTCTTGCTGTTTAGGTGTCAAAACACCTGATTTGTTGGCTTGTTATAGTGTCAAAACATCTGTTCATCGGAACACCTGTTTTGCTGGCTGTTTAGGTGTCAAAACACCTGTTTTGTGGCTGTTAGTAAGCTGATGAAGGGTCTTGGCCCTTTGCTTTTCACAAGTGTCATTGTATCCCTTCTAGCAGGTGGAAGCAGTTGCTAGTTGTCAGCAACCAGCAAGCTTTTCAGTTCAGTTTTCAGTTTTTGTTTTTTTTAAAAACTCCCAAAATAAATATCTAAATATTAGCAGTAGAGGAAAGAAGAGGAAACTATTTCCTCTCCATTTTGACTTCCATTCTATGTTAAACAGCTCCATCTATAATATCTGATTTCTAGTTTTTTGTTAAAAAAAATATATACATATTTAATTTTGTCTTTAATATGTTGTTTAGAACGGGCCTTCTGGCAGTTATGGGCACTGAAGGAGTGGATGGACGTAAAACCAAAAGTAATCACATCATTGAAGTGCAGCAGACACTTGGAATTGAAGCAGCAAGAACCTGTATCATCGACGAAATAGAGTATACGATGAAAAGTCACGGAATGAGCATAGATAATCGGCATATGATGCTTTTAGCAGATGTGATGACATCTAGGGTGAGTTTTTTTTTTTCCTTTCACTCTTGTATTTATATTTTATTTTTGAAAATTTAGACATGTGGAAATGATGCAATGTGATTTTGTTATGATTTATCCCAACAGGGCGAAGTCCTTGGAATCACAAGATTTGGAATTCAAAAAATGGACAAGAGTGTCCTGATGCTGGCGTCATTCGAGAAGACAGCTGATCACCTGTTCAATGCTTCTGTGAATGGAAGGGAGGACAAGATTGAAGGAGTAAGTGAATGCATAATCATGGGTATACCGATGCAGATTGGCACAGGAATGCTCAAAGTTCGACAGAGGTAAGAAGGAATGAGCAAAGTTGCACGTGCATTTGCAAGTTATGTGTATGCTAAAGGTTGCAACTCAAAACACATCCCGAAATATGGCCGGTTTACTTGGTAACTGGAAAACAACACGTTAATGATGCTTCGTAGAATTTTAGATCTTAGAATAATATGAACAGTTCTGGCCTCTAGTTGAAATCGATTTCACACATCTTGCTAATATTGTCACCTATTAATGAACACTATAACGGCAAAGCTTTCTCCCGGTCCCATCTAGAAGTGCCGTTTTGAAATTGACCAAATCTGTCGGGTGCACCTTTTGACTTATGAAATATACAGTTTGTTTGCTAAGTTTGCGTGGTATGATTTGTGTTCTTAACTATAAATATGGTTTTACTATTATCAGTTGTTTTTCTTTTCTTTGGATTTTGCAGTTCAAACTCACTTTTTTCCCCCTTTCATTGAGGACCCTCTTGAAGCTAATAGTTGTATTTCCCTGTTGCAGAGTTGACGTGCCTCCTAAACTATCTTATGGGCCAAAGCCAATTCTTTCTTCTTAACTTAAAGCGGAAATATACAAAATTCATCCCGGTTCAGGAATCGATCGTGTTGAGAAAATATGCAGCTAAAAAGTGGAAATCGTTCTCATTCCCTGGCCAGGATGATCTGTAAATCAAGATTTTGTTCAGCTCCTCTTTCTGCAGTACCTCCATGCGAAGATCGGTCGGCATTCTAAAGCAGCTAGTTAACTCCTTTCATGATGTTAAAGTCTCGTCAGGTCCGTCTTTGATTAGCTTTGAATGTTGTCTTTCCTACTTTATCTATCCTTATAGCAGCTAGTTAGTTCTATAGAGAAAAAGTGTTGTAATCTTAGAACACTAGAGAAAATAGTGCGCTTCCAGAATTGTCTCTACAATTATTTGTATCTCAAAAGTAGGTTCAAATTAGGATCCAAATTTTCTCATTTTTTTAGCAAGAAATTGAGCAGAACAAATCATGCAGCTCCAACGAAAAAGAATTGTTATTATATACTTCCGAGTAAATTAAATTGTTATTTTCTTTCCCATCTATAACAATGGTTTTCAGTTGGGATAATCGCAAATTGTTATTTGTAACTGAGAATTGTCGTGCTCGGACACATGTTCTCTTATGAAAGCTCTTCTCCACCAAACCTCGAATGCCCTCTGGACGTTGGGACAGTCGTCTCCTTTATTGAGAAACCGATCGAACCAATTAAGCAAAATGGTCTGTTGCTGCGGCAACGGGAGTGTGAGAATTGTTTGGCCGAGTCCGTCTTCGACCAACTTCTTGTCAACTGATCTACTAGCCCTTCTCATCCATCCAAAGTCCTCATAAAGAGCTTCAAGCCATGTGGAAAGCAAAGAAAAACGGGTATCTTTCGGTACCAAGATATGTCCTCTGCCTATTGCTATGCACAGTTGAGCAGTTATTCTGCTGATTTCGTGCCGATACATGGTGGGGATTTTCGAATGCATGATTGCAAGCTCGTTCTGATCTGCCCACAGTTTCACAAACTCGTCTGCCATCTTTTTATCCACTAAAATGTCGACAATCCATTGAAGATTGTCGGCCTCTCTAGCTATTTCACCCATCAAAACTCCCCGATCACGGCGAGTTTCTTCCATACTTGTAGCTTCTGATAGGCATAGGACAAGAGAACTGATACACCCATGGCAAAGATAATAAAGGGTGTCTTTAGAGATGTCCAGCCTGATGCTATGGCTGGGCGCGTCTTCTTGTAACAGACGAGAAATGAGAGATTTCATTTCTCGACGAGCTTTATCATCTTTCGCCCGAAGAACACCAGTCAGCAATCTCAATAGGATGTCGTCAGCTTGTGCCGAAGTGGATGGTTCAGACGACACTCTCAGCAGCACTTCACTTGCCGAGTCCTCGAGCTGTAGTTGGCTAAGATTAGAAATGACTCTCTCCTCTTCATCCTTGGACCACGGAACGGCTTCCAAATACTCTAAGCATGACGCTATACCCAAATCAAACATGATAGCTGCAGATACCTACAAACAGAACAATATTTGGTGAGGAAAAAACATGAAAATATTTATTCTTTGTTGTTAATGAATCAAACTCTGTAATTCATATTTGTATATCCATTCCAATGAAGAGTTCCTAAGCTTCACGTTTTACGTTTTTTCCGAAAATCGCAAGTGAAGAAAAAGGAAATATGCTTAAACTCTTATTAGGAGATGATTAAGTCCCATAATCATCACCTTCTTTTGCATCTCCCAATTGAATCCAATAAAAATTGTATGCAAATTACACAAATCTAAATTGTCACTCAGAAGAATTCATTTGCATTACCA
>JAFMPE010029117.1:0-10113 GCA_024759925.1 Ficus religiosa | reverse complement strand
GCTTAAAAAATAAAATAAAAATAAAAACAAAAGGAGAAAGTTGAGGGGAACTTAAGCCCTTAAATCTTAATTAGTTTCGTTCATGAGTGTTCATATTTATATTTATATGAACAATATTGAAAGCTATCGCTGTTAATTATCGCTTATTAATAAATAAATAAATAAATCCTAGACTATAAGACCTAATACATAAGAACATATTAATGATGGTACCAAACAACTGTAGTGGCCCGAAAAAGTTTCTCACACACGTATGCAGACTAATTTTCTCCATATATAAACAAAAACTATGGTTATGTAGGAAATTGCTTAGTGCATGTGGAGTTGTGGACTACCCCAGATGCAGGATTATAACGCCATTGGCTTGTGGATCGCGTGGGAAAAAATATACACATATATACAAATATATATATATATATTGCCTATGTATAATATATATATATATATATATTCTTCCCCTGATGCTTTCCTTGCGTACACGATTTTCGTTAAAATAGATTTTATTAACAACGAAAACCCCCGAACCCACGTAACGTAAGCAAAGCACATGCCTGTACCCTTCCAGAAATCCAGCGAGGCAGCCAGGACAAACACAGCGAAAAATCTGACCACATAATCAAGTCAAAACCCGGAGCCGACCCGTATTTTCGCGACGGATCCCAGGAGTGGAGTGCGCAATGCGCGCTAATCATGGGGCCCACCACTTGGCGCACGTTAGCAAGCATACGGCAACAACCATGACATCTGCGCCTCTCTCCCTCTTCGAAGCTGTCGGCGCCGCTGGTAGTCCTTATGTATACCAGCATTAATGCCGATTTATTTTTTATTTTAATATATTTATAAATTATTAAACAACAGAAGTCCGTTGACTGGGGGAATGGAGTGACACATGGGTGACGCAATCTGACACAACAGTCACATGTCACAGGGTGGGGGCACGGTGACGTCATGATCTGAATCTTTGTCGGCTGGATGATGATGATTTTTAACATAAGTTGTGGTACGTAAGTTCCATACCTCCTTCCGATCCACAGTCTACCCCTTCATGATCTGGATCTTCTTGCCCAGATTCAGGCATGTATAAATGTAAATACTTTACAACAGACGTCATTGTCGTCATGACGGAGTTCTGGGGGTAAGTCCACGCTGGCGAATCGGACGGTTGTAATGGATTTTTTTCCCTGTGTGGCGTGGCGTGATGATGTGATTAGATCAGATCGTGGGTGGCAGTCCGGGGTGGGGCCCAGTGGAAATGATATTGATGATTAATTACAAAGTTTTTTTGTGTTTGGTCATTTCCTTAGTGGGGCCAGATTCTTTTACATAAGAAAAAGGAACAGTCTAGTTGAGTTAGAGACATTTCCTAAGATTTTTTATTTTATTGATTTGTCTTTTAAATAATATTATAATACATACGTACTCGTAGCGGTAGGAAAAGGGGAGGGTTTCAGGAATTTCCCAATACTAGTCTAGAGACAGAGCAAGCATGAATCGGGTAAATCTTAAGTTGTTGAAAAATCCTTGATTAAAAGCTTGGCCCCATAACCATACGTAAGGTGACCCTTTTTTCCACTATAAATTATTGGAATCTCCTAATAATTTACCAATAATTTCAATATTTCAAAATGAAAAATAAAAATAAAAAATAAAAAGAACAAAATAATAAAAGGTAAAAAAGAAAAAGTATCCGAAATTATGCAGGGAAATTATTTGAAATAATAGGGAAGCAAGATGAGGTCACCAAAAACCATGTGGGGGTTTAAAAAGAAAAGCCAATTGGTGGGGATGAAATGACAATCTCTGTTCCTCCATGTCTTTCTCTATTATGCTTTGAAGCTAATTATGAAATGGCTTGTTTTTGTTTTAAACCACTCAAATCTTTGTTAAAATTTTATGCTTCAAATAGTTATTTAATGATGATAATAGATCACTATAAGAGGCATATAATTCACCGATGTCTTTTACACGTCGTTCATAACCTTAGAGGGTATTTGATAGATGAGTTGACTTTTTAAAAAGTAATTATAAATTTTATTGACCTTTCAAAAAAAGATAAATTAATATTAAAAAATACAATTTAATTGAAATTAAACCTGATTACTAAACAGAGCATTAGACTATACATCATAAGCAGTATTTTTTATTTTTATTTTTGCTTTTTGTAAAAGAAACAATTAGAAAGAGACGTAACTATGGACAAAAGTAATAAAGTAGTTTTGGGATATGTCAGAAAACTTCGTGAATAAGGCATGATTCTGTCTCGTTGCTAAACGTTTGGTAATTGCAAGAACTCTGCCAAGTGGTAGCATGAATAATTGGGCTACTCACCGCTAGGGCAGAAAATTGGGCCACGGAAGAAATCTGTTAACAAAGAGGCCCATTAACTCAAGAAAGCCCATTTTTCTTTAATAGTTTTTTCTTTAATTTATGAAATAAAAGTGAAGGAATTCGAATTCCTTACTGTTTCAGTGAATTTTCATGTGAAGTTATCATTAGATAATATTTACAACCATAATAAATAGCATTTGTACAAAAAAAAGTAAATTTACTGTCATCTATTCTAAAATATTTTTATAGTCTTCTGTTTATTTCCATCATTCATGGTAATTTGCTATTCGTTTCTTTTTCTCCAAAATTTTAGATAAAAAGTATAAAAAGGCAAAAAAACAAAAAAAAAAAAGAGGAAAAATGGATTTCCACTTAACTATTAAGCAAAAAATATTAACATGTTAGCTAATAAGTAATCAATATCAAGGTCTTGCTTGTTTACAAGTTCATTTTAAACTAAAATGTACTTTTTTCATCATGATTTTTTTCTTTTTCTGAAAAAGTTTTTTGTCTTTTCTGAAAAATTTTTTGTCTTTTCTAAAAAATAATTATTGAAACTTAAAAATCTTAAACTAAACTCATTCACCAAACACCCCCAAATTCCAGACAAAAATGAGATAAATCAAGTCAAAGTTTTATAATATAGTAAAAGACAACAAATATTAAATCTAAGCCGCCCATCTTGCCACCGGATGCCTAAATGGATATACTTCCAGATCTGGGTCAACCCAAATCTAGCCAGTGGATTGGATTCGGTTAGTAAATCACTACAATTTTGAAGGAAGGAAAACATTCCTCTGGTGTTCAAACAGCACTGGATCCATCCTCAAGCGGCCCAAACTTGAGAAGCGTCGAGAACTTTCTAGAACATTAAAGTGAGTGTCGAAACCAAAGGCGGGACAAGTGGCCGAATTCCGAAACTTCTCAGACTTGATGGGAGATGGAAAAAGCCACAAAAATCTTTAGCCTTCTCGCCACTTGCTCTCTCTCTAGAACTTTCCTCTCCATCTTCTTAAATCCTCTTCACTCTCCCCCTAAAAAATATCTCTTAAAGTTGTCTCAAGAAACGAAACAACAACAAAGGTACAAATTCTTCAACCTAAATGAACTGAACAAAAGCACTGTTTTCCTCTGCAACGCTGCGAAAGCTCTGTTTCGCCAAGACCGCTGCAATGGAGAAATTGACGGTGACGGTTAAGGAAGAAGAAGAGACGTGCGTGACCGTGGGCGGGTCGGTGTCGGCGTCGGCGTCGCCGTCGTCTTCGAACGTGTCGCCGCGGCCAATGGAGGGATTGCACGACTTGGGTCCGCCGCCGTTTCTAATGAAGACGTTCGAGATGGTGGAAGACCCCGCGACGGACACGATCGTGTCGTGGAGCGCAGCTCGTAACAGCTTCATCGTCTGGGACTCTCACAAGTTCTCAACCCTTCTCCTTCCTCGCTACTTCAAGCACAGCAACTTCTCCAGCTTCATCCGTCAGCTCAACACCTATGTAAGTAATTCTCTCCATAATCCCTCGACTTTCTTCACTTGGTAATTCTTTGAAATTTCATTTTAGTTATTTTTGTCAATTACCCGGATAATAATTTTATTGTTTGTCCACCACCTGTTTGTTTGGTCGCATGTTTGAATCCATGTAATTACAATTTCATAACTTGTCGCGTGTTTAGATTCTGGGATGGATTGGTAATCTATAACTGAAGTGTGAAGATTTCGATAAAATTTAACATTAGATACAAATTTTAACACTCTTTTGAGTGCATCAAAGTATGGATGTCACAAGTTTGGGAGGGAAAAAGGATATCATTATTCGGCTGAAAAATTAGGATTTGTCTGTTTTGTTGTACAAGTTTTGATTAGTTGCTAACATGGTTTATGGATTGCAGGGTTTCAGAAAGGTTGATCCCGACCGATGGGAATTTGCGAACGAAGGGTTTCTGGGAGGGCAAAGGCATCTACTTAAGACCATCAAGAGAAGAAGAAACGTCTCAAACAGCTTACAACAGAGCCAAGAAGTTTGCATCGAGGTGGGTGACTTCGGCCTCGAATGCGAGCTCGAAAGGCTCAAAAGAGACAGGAGTTTGTTAATGGCGGAAATTGTGAAATTGAGACAACAGCAACAGGATTCTAGGGAGACAGCCATGGCAATGGAGAATCGATTGCTATCCACGGAAAGGAAACAGCAGCACATGATGAACTTCCTTGCCAAAGCACTCAACAACCCCACTTTTGTCAACCAATTCGTTCAGAGAAATATTGAGAGGAAGCGATTAGGCAAGGTGGAAATTGGACGGAAGCGGAGGCTCACCGCAAGTCCGAGCCTGGAGAATCTGCAAGGAGAAGAGGCTGAGGTCACCTTGGAATCGGATATGGAGACATTGTTTTCCGCTGCCATGGACAACGAATCGAGCAGTAATATCAACGACCATATAGCAACTTCTGTAGCCACCACAAGTGGTGGTGGTGGCAACTTCGACACTGTCAATGAATCAATATGGGAGTTATTGAGTGATAATCTGATTGGTGAGGAAGAAGTTGTGTTGGGCGATGAATCGGAGGTTGATGATTTGGTCGCGAAACCGGATGAATGGGGTGATGATTTGAAAGACCTTGTTGATCAAATGGGATGATACCTCAGGTCCAACCCTGACTTGGAAAATTAATGTCACAAGTGGTTGTGGTATAAATTTTTTCAATAGTTGGTCTCTGCAACTGATTGTTTCCCATTCCAATAATTGGTAGGACTTGTTGTGTTGTCATGTTTATTGTTGCAAGGAATCTAAGAATTGTAAACTGTAACGGTTAATTTTTTATTTTATATTGTTTATTATTATTATTATTATTATTATTATTATTATTTTCTGTGCAGTCAGGGAATGGGAGGAAGTTGCAAATGGACCAACATAGTGATGCTCTTTTTGTTGTATCCTTTAGTGATGACTTTAGTTTCTCCTAGTATTTCCTCTAGTTTTTTCATTATGCAAATTTGTTGTCATTCAATTGTTTATTTTTCTGGTGTTTTTGTTGCAGGCGAGCTCGGCGCAGGACATCTTGAGCAGGGACTAGGGTCTGTTTGCTTATTTGATCTGTTGCCAAGTGATATAGATACGTATATATGTGTATATACAGCCGTCAGATTAGAAGTACATATTGTAGTGTGGCTATGAACCTATAATGATGCTATAGAACAGAATATGGGAAGGACGTGTAATGTAAAAAAAGCCTTCAGATTAGTAACTCTAGATATTTATTATGCAGGTCGATATGCAAAGGTTGTCCAGTGATTTACTTGGTATTTCAGGTTTTGTTTGTTTGTTTGTTTGTTTGTCTCTTTTTTTTTTTTTTTTTTTTTTTAACTCTTTGGCTGAGAGTCTGGGAAGCTAAAAATATGGAGGGAACACAGTGTTAAAAACTGATAATCCTATACTATAAATTTTGTTGAATCTTCAGCCTCAATTTTCTCTAAAGACAAATATGTTGTGGTTGTACCTTGGAGTTTAAGATTGAGATGGGTGAGACAGATTGCCAGATTCTATAATGAGAACGATCTGGAGTTTTGCTTCTGCTTTCTCCGTCTATGATTTCTTTGTTTCGTTTTTCACCGAATCGGTAAATACATTACAGGCGGCATGTCGCTAGCCGGTTGGGGAAGGGAAAGGTGAAAAAACGTTGATAGGAAATTAGTTATTGGTTAAACATATTAGAATGCAAGAGCTGCCTGTTCCCTGTGGTTTTCATTTGCTTCTTTATTATTATTGTTGTTATTATTATTATTTTTTTTTCAAATTTGGTGGTAATTAAAATGACGTCGTTTTCTTGTTAAATAGACGTTGTTTATCAGAAAGTTTATGTCGTCTAATCGCAAAACATAATTTATGTTGTCGTCCGCTTTTTGTCGTTGACAAAATTTAAAATTTTTGTTGTCGTTGCAATGAAAAACGACGTATATCTTGGTGCGTGAAAGTTTAGTGTCGTTTAATTCAAAAAATGACAACATTATTAAATCAATTAATAAATTATACTAAAAGCTACAGTTACTTTCTTAATAACGTTATCAAAATGGGAAAATCATAAAAAGGACATTAATCTCGAAGTCGGATTACTCGAGCATCGACCATAAGGAATGCGTAAATTTGAAAGAAAAGAAAGACAGAACAAGAGGAGGTAATAATCTCGAAAACAAAACCAATACATATAAAACGATAATAAATATAAAACATAGTGAAAAGTGACAACTACGAGAAGAAGATACGTTTTAAACGACAATCATACAGAAAGACAATCGTACGAACATAATAAACGACTCTACTCGGAAAGAGGGCAGCACCTAAAAGAATGACAGAAATAACTAAAACATCCATTGAATTTTTAAACGACAATAATGCAAAAACGACATCAACGGAGGACAACGATTCTTGAGCGAAAGAGAGAGCGTCGATAAGATGACAATCATGGAAAAACGACAACGTAGAATCAACAACAACCTGTAACTAAATCACATGAATTGGGAAATTGAAACTCCTAATGAAACGACAAAAATCATTAAAACGATACCAATTAAGAAAACGACAAGAGTCTCTGCAAACGTATAGCGTAGAGGAAACACCAGTAAAAACGAGAACAACTACAAGAAGACAGTACGGTGGAAAAACAGCAACATAGAAACGATAAAAACATATATGAACGACATGAAAAGGAAAGCTACAATGCTAAAACGACACAACAAATTAGAACTACCATATCTCAAGACGACATCATGACGACAAAAATGGAAAAATAAACATAGCAGAAGCGACACCTAGCTAATACCTCGAAATACTGCGGATATAAACTTTGTAAGTTTATCATAATAAAAGAAAATTCAAATTTAAAAACGTCAGCAATGTTAATATAAAACATACAACTATAATTATTATCATAAATATTATAACATTATTTTAGATGGTCAGCGCCTTTAAGATAATAGATTAAATTATAATATTATAAAAGAATAAGACAGCTTTTAAAATGAGATCATTAAAATAGTCGGTTGATGTAGAGTCGATCCAATATACAAACAATTAGGATTAAAAACGTAAGCACCACAATTAAAAACATTAATTATTGCATATGTATTATCTAAATATACGATGTTATTATTCTATTGGCAGTCTTTTCACAAGTATTTGATTTTATATACAGAGAAATAGAGCGGAATCTTTTTAGATATTGAGGAACAGCCGAACAGGTTAGACCAAGAGAGCTAGACAAAAGAGATAAAATCGGAGAAACAAGAATTAATTAAGTCAATATTCCTCAGCATCATGCGTAAGAATTTATAAATTTTTTGGTGCTGACATGAGGAGAGACTTAATTATTATTGTTGTTATTATTCATTCTAGGAATCAATAAGATTAATCACGCGTGAAGACAAACACACGAAAAAGAGCATCCTAGAGAACCAACATGACAGTCCAAAGAAGGAGAGATTCCCATCTAAAATACCACGAAAACATGTTTTGTTTCTGTGGGGGTCCTTGCCACTAAAAAACCAGAATATATCACCAACCGAAGAAACATCAACTTGGAGGAAACATTAGAGATCACGCTTGAGGTAAAAATTTGAAAAAGATAGTGTTCTGGTCCATATCCTAGGCTTATCCACACGTACAAGAAAGTCAATTTCAACTAAAGATAATGTTAGAGACACAAACTCTAATATTAATTCTTCAATATCAGCCTACGCGATAGTTAGTTATAGTGAATTACTATTTTTTATAAGAAAAATTAGGCTGGATGATCTGTTTTGATCATCCAATCTAATAGATGACCGAATTTTTTTTTATTTAACAAAATGACCGTTTGCCTTTTTTTTTTTTTTTAATCAATCAGTAATTGATTTGAAAATTAGTGATTTACGTTATGGTCAATCAAAGATTGACTGCTGTAAATCACTTATTTACCAAATTAACAATATTATATAGTCAATTATTGATTAATCATTAAGAAAATTGATGGAATATTTTTAAGAAAAATAACCTTTCAATTAATTTTTAAAAACTTCGACCATTTGTTAAAAAACCTCTTAAAAAAGTTATTTACCTCTAAATTCATTGTTTATATTGATGCGTTAATTATTTAAAGAAATTATTAATTAAAAAAATAACAACTCATTTACACGTAGATTGATATTAAAAAATTAGTATGTCTCGCAATATTAATTTTTAAGCTATATATTTATGTCTTGTCGAATTCAACGAATATCAGCTTGAGAGATAAGAGTTGGAAGGGTTTCTCTCTCGACAAGACTTCTGTCACAAACGTCTTCCATTTCTAATATTTATGTTTGTGCGGACGACGAGTAAATAAAGATTGGTACATAATCTATGTGTGATTTTATGTGATTCCGTGTAAGAAAAGAAAAAGGCCCAGTTCATGGACTTAAACCTAACTCCAATTTTGGATCACTTCGTGAGTTCATTAGTGCGCATTTCACCAACATGTTTGACCACGTGACCTTCTCTTTCCGTGCCTTCTCTGCCGCTGCTTTTTTTTTTTTTTTTGCTTTTAATTTGGGGGCTCAGTCTTATGTCACATTATGATTACTACTGAGCCTGACGATTCCTATTCATCATGAACTAAAAAAATAAAAAACACAAATGAGAGGAAACTATTTGCCAAGTGCTTCACAAAGTGGGACTTACTGTTTCTGCTATATAAATATATATATATTTATTTAAAATATATATAAATATATGTGTCATGTTGGGGTCGGGGTGGTCATATATAAAAATACCCCGGAGTGGGTGATTTGGCCAAGTTTTTTCAGAAAATAAAATGATTGAAATAGCCGACAAAGACCATAAGTGTCCAAACCAAAAAACTCATGATTTGCAAAAACCATATAAAACTCCCAAACCCCTCCGGCTGATCACGATCAACAACAATAGATTCCTCTCTCTCTCCTCTCTCTCTCTCTCTCTCTCTCTCTCTCTAGAAAAAAAATGGCGGAAGCAGCTGTAGTAGCTGCAGAGACGGGAATGGACGGGTTGTCTATGGTGTTCACGGTGTTGGCCTTGGTGGCAGGGGCTTTGGCATATTTATATGCGCCGTACTGGGCGGTCAGAAGAGTACCAGGACCACCAGCTCTTCCCTTGGTCGGCCACCTTCCTCTTATGGCGAAATATGGTCCTAATGTCTTCTCTGTTCTCGCCAAACAATATGGCCCTATTTTCAGGTTAGTCTCATTAAATACCACATGTCGATCTAATTCTCGTCTCCTTGTTTATTTCAAACTCGTCACCCGATAATAAATTCAGGTGTGAAATTACTGCTAGATTATTATATCTGGAAAATGCTTTCTTTCTTGAGATAGTTACTTTTCTGTTTGCTTCTCGATTTATTTAACGTCTTTTATTTTCCCAAACAAAATTTTCGTCTTTTAACGGAGGGTCGTTTGACTGAGTACTCGTTTAGATTATCGTTAGGAAACTGTTTTCGGATACTATTTAAAAAGTTTTCTGCGATTGGAAAATGATGCAGATTTCATATGGGGAGGCAGCCACTAATAATAGTAGCGGATCCGGAGCTGTGTAGAGAAGTGGGAATAAAGAAGTTCAAAGACATTCCAAACAGAAGCATTCCCTCGCCCATCTCTGCCTCTCCTCTGCATAAGAAGGGTCTCTTTTTCACAAGGTTCTTTCATTACTTGAATCATCATTAATTCCATTTCGTACCCTTTTTTCTGCGAATTTATTATTTTCAAATTCACTTTCCAAAAGTGATCATAGTTTGACTTTGGTGCA
>JAFMPE010029106.1:0-15599 GCA_024759925.1 Ficus religiosa | reverse complement strand
TATATATATATATATAAATTTATATAGACACACAACTAAAACGGAAATTCGCTGTTTAGAAAAAGGGGAAATTAATAACTTTCATAAATGTCCCTAAAAAAAAAAAAACTGTCATAATTGACAAAACTATTCTCGTTTAGCGTTCATTAATTTGAACTCTAACATTTCTCCCCCATTTTATCCTAATTATTGCAAAATTATTTGGATTTTAACATCTGTGTCATATAGATTTATCGTCTTTGACAACTTTTCCATTGTCTTTGAATTTTGTCATTTTGTTCCTGAGTCTTATAATTGTTGTAATGTGCTCCAATTGGCTTAATTTTTCATTAAATTAGTGACGGAAATCTCATACACACTCTACGTATAGATAAAAAACTCTATTTTTCGACCAAAAATTTCCAAACTCAATACAAATCTTCAAACTTCAAAATTTTAATTTAATGGAAAGATAACAAAACGAATTATATCATAACAATTTAGAAAGTTCATCGTATATCATTATTAAAATTACAAATTTGGAGAACAATAATGCTACAGACCTCACTTTTTAACGAATGATCGGATATTTTTCCTTTATCAATCAATTTCAAAATCTAACCAAAATATTCTGTTTTAGAAAAAAAAAAAAAAAAAAGAGAATTTTATATTTTGACATTTTTTTCAGCCTCAGATAATGAAAGCAATATCCACGTTTGCATAACGTTAGATTCTAACTTGAAAAAAAATAAAAAATAAAAAAATTCCAGTCATCGTCCTTGTCATCCATTTGGACTTCAAACAAACAAAAGAAGCAGCCATTTTCTCGTTGCCCAAACGTCTTCTTTTCCTCCACAACATATCACTCTCGGACAAAAACTCACCAAAATCCCCCCCCCCCCTCTCTCTCTGCTTTCTCTCTCTACTCTCTCTCTCTCTCAAAGCTCCAGACCCACCGGGCTTCAACGTGTGCACTTGTCCTCCTCACCCTCGTTCCCGTTTTCTGTTTTGCTCTTCTCATTTCTTCCCAAGAACACTGAAAAAAAAAAAAGAAGTGGTTCAAAAAGGTCAAACCTTCGAGTTTCTCTTGGATTGTATCTGCAAAAAAAAAAAAAATCATAAATTCAATAGCAAAACAGAGAATGCTCTTCAGTTTCTTAAATGGGGTTCTGTTGTTCCACGAGTCATAGCGTTATGTTGGACTCTCCGGCATATTTCCATTCCTCTCATAAGGTAAAACCTTATTTGTATTAGATTTTAATTACCATTTTCTGTTTTTTGTTTTATATTGTCTTAATGGGTCTGAAATTGTTTAAAAAAAAAAAAAAAATGAAACGTTGTGGTTTTTGCATTAAGAAAATTTTGTTCCTTTGAGAATATGAAACCAGATTCTGTTTTACCATGTTAGATGGATTCTATTGAGCCTTTTCAAATGATGTTATATGAGTATTTTGTTAAGGGTAGAAAGAAACCCGAGTCCCACCTTTTAAGACATATGTGGATATCGTGCCACTCTACCAACCGGTTGACTTTTTAAGATAGAATCCCAATAAGTCTTAAATTCAACATATTTTTATGTTATATGAATTATGTTATATGAATTTTGGTGAGTATGAATTGTTACTCAGCTGTTAAGAGATTGTGTCAGCATTTGGTGGACCAAGTCGAAATTTCGAGCCGAGAAACTTCTTTTCACTGCCCAAGAAGTTTTGCAACGTCCTTAATTTCACTCAAAAGTAATGAAATTGCCTGCACCGTGTTATTTGTACGATAGGTTGTGTCCAAATGAAAGAAGAACTATTTTTGTTATTTGAAAAGGCCATATCTGCTAAACATTTCAGTACCTGATAAGGAGGGGAAAAAAAAAAAAATTCCGGGAAACTAATTTCTTGACTGCATTAACTGGGGAGTACTCTCTAAAAAGATGTTCCTTTACCTGAATTCATTTAACCCCGACATAGAGGGATTTGCTAGCAAGGTGAACTCTACTTGTGCCCTAACAAATTCAACTCATGTCTGTGAGTGTTATGTCAGTAACGATGTTATCTGTACCAATCATCTGAGTGAGAATGATGATAAAGTGCAGAAAGTTTAGACGAGGAAAAAAAAAAAAATCAATCTTCCATTTTTTTAGGCTGAACATTTTCCAACGTTGACAGAACTTTTGAACCTCCTTTGTATGTTTTTGAAACCCAGTACTTTTGTTTCACTTTTATTTGTAGCAGATATCAGGGAAGATCATTGACGTGTTATGAGTCATTTTTTAAGATTTAGTTTATAATGATCATGTTAAAATGTGTCCAATTTGTGCTCATTGGTCCTTTTTCTAAATCTGCTTCTGTTACTATTTTTACGACACATGTCATTTCAACTAGTGAAGCATGTAATGCAGTTTAAGGTATTTGATAATGGAAAAATAAACAGTGCATACGTTTGTGAGTATGGGGATATCCTGGATGGTAGAACTTATCATGGTAACGCTAATATTCTCCTTTGTTCATTTTGTTGCAGGGATGTCAGCTTATCAAACAAAACAGCTCGTTTTTGCTCCGCTCTGACCATATAACACAATGTGTTAGACAATCAATTCATTTTACATGTTCCAGTAATCTGCGAAGTTGTTTATTATCATATGCCATCAATTATAGGACAAGTCATTGTTTTTCTGCTTCAAGAAATATCTTTGAGAGAAACCCTTTGTTAACTTCCTCGGTATGTGGTCGGAGAGGATTATTTGTCTCCGACCATAGACCAGTCCACTGGGCAAGATCGCGGATATATGCATCAGTTGATGTTGCCAGTGCTGTTGATGTCATCAATGATCTAGGATTGGATACTTTGACATTATTAATCGTGACTGTCATTGTTGTTCCTGCATTCAGGATCATTAAAGCTAGTCCCGTAAGTATGAAATTGGCTCCTCAATTGATTTTGACCATGTCTATCAGTTTCTGTTTGCTTACCTTTGGAGTTCAGATTTGTGACCATGCCAATATCTTTTATGATTATTTTTGTCAGATACTTGGTTTCTTCTTTGCTGGTGTCGTACTCAATCAGTTTGGGTTGATTAGAAATCTAACAGATGTCAAAGTTCTGTCTGAATGGGGGATTCTTTTCTTGGTAAGATTTTTAGCCTGCCTTTGTTTCTACTGCCAGTTAACAAAGAAATTATATCTTACGATCATAAGTTTTGAAACACGTTGCTTTAGTAATCTTGGTTGCTCATGCATAAGAACGTCCATCTTAAATTATGTTCTTATTCTTCATCATTTCAACTGAAAAGAGATGTCCTTGGAGATATTGGCAAGTTTATCTTTTTCGATGTTTATACTTTGATAGCTCCTCAAAAGAATCAAAGAGCATAGTTTGATTAAGAAGCTTATAAACTTTTCATGGCAACACATCCTTCACAATATACCTTTTGAAAGATGGTGATATTTATTTTGGACCCATATGTTTTTTGTTTCAGCTATTTGAGATGGGTTTAGAGCTTTCCTTTGCCCGTCTAAAAGCTCTTGCAAAGTTTGCCTTCGGCATGGGATTGACTCAGGTATGATGCTGAAAACAATTCATATCTCAGCGTCAATCTTGGAATCATGTATCGTAGTGCATTGGCACGCACGTGTATTTGCTTCAGATAATAGTTGTGGAATGGTGCTTGGTTCTGATATCTGTCTTGACATAGATTTATTATGATGCTACTAGTTTATTCTGTTGAGCATGCTTGGAGAGTTTCCATGATCGGCAGGTTTGGACTTTAATATTATTATGTGAAACTCACGAAGATGATTTCAGCAGATTTGGACAGGGCTGTAATCCATAAAGCCTATTTAAAAAAAAAAAAAAAAAAATTGCTGAAGTAAATAATAAACAATTTTTTTTCTTTTTAAATTTTGAACCAATTTGTGTCTTCTTAGATGTATTGCTTGTCAGAATTCTTTCTAACTGTATGTGTTTGGAATTGAAATACTTACTTCATGAATGCTGAACGACCATTTGACTACATGATCATGATTGTTGCTTCCTCTTGAAGGTCATATTGTCAACACTCGCTTTCACGGCGTTTGAACTTCCTCCTAATGGGGCTATTGGAACAAAAATTCTGGAGTTTCTTTTTCATTCAAGGCCTGACTTGGTGAGATTTTTTTACCCCTCTATGCATCTTTAATCTTAGACGTAATCGTCACCATTCTTTATAATTTTGAACAGTTTTCCTGTTCGTTTGCTGGATTTAAATTTCAAATGACACTTGTTCGTTGGCATATTATATGTGTTAAAATTGATGGGAGGGCGGTTTGAATAGTTTTTGAGATTTCATTCATCTTTGATGTTGTATCTAACACTTCTTGGATAACCTTTCTCATATTCGTCAACTGATTGAAATTTCAGCCATTGTGGCTGCCCAAGGCAACATGTAAATAACTTTAATTATTTTTTAACTTTATGAATGTTCCAAACAAATGTTTCTGTGGCAGGTCAACATAAGAAGTGTTGACGAGGCTGTTGTGATTGGTGCAGCTCTCTCTTTGTCTTCTTCAGCTTTTGTTCTACAGGTATTCTGATTCTAGATGCATAGAAAATATTTGATCGATCAAATCATAGGAAAACGCCAATTTTTTTTGGTTGCTGACAAATGAAAGAATATGTTTTACATGAATTCTTTTCAACCTCTTAAATTCATAAAGTGCGAAGATGCTAATCTATTTACATGTATATCTATAGTTATGTTATATGAGTATGTTTGAAGTTAGTTGTGTCGCTTAGAGCTTATATGGCATCATCTGTAGCTACTTGCAGAGAAAGGTGAGCTCCCGACAAGATTTGGCTCAGCAACCCTGGGAATACTTCTTTTACAGGTTCCATTCTATATTCTACTAATACAGCCACAGTTGGATTATCTTTGTTCCACAGAAGATTAAATTAAAGCAGAACAGATTGCTAGTAATTTTTTTTTGGTACTTCAGTTCTGCATTTTTCTAGGTGGTCATGCAAAGCGGTGTCAAAATGATGTCAATAACATTTTGAACCATTGAATGCTTGACATTTGCAGGACATAGCAGTTGTCCCTCTCTTGGTCATACTTCCAGTGCTAGAGAGCCAGGTAAATTTGTAGCCATATTTAAGTGGAAATGCAATTAACTTTCAGATATGGCTTTATCGACCCGTAGGACCACGCGTGCAATTTTAGCAAGCTAGCTTTGCTCAAACTGAGACTAGGCTTTGGACTTTGCATTTAGCTTTGCTCAATCAATTTGTAACACATCTAATTTGTACTTAGAGTCTCATAACCTTAATTCCTTTTAACTTTTTTTGGATGCATTTGAATCAATCAATTGAACATAATGCTTTATTTCTCTTTTTTCTGCAGAACCTGGTAGAGGAAAGCCTCTGGCCAATGCTTGCTAAAGAAAGTTTAAAGGCTTTAGGTGGACTGGGACTGCTTTCTCTTGGAGGAAAATACCTTCTTCGACGAGTTTTTGAGGTGTGCCTATTTATTAATGCCAGCTAAAGGTCTGCACTCGTGTTTATTTGCTGGGAAACTTAATAAGTTTTTATGCTCAGGTTGTTGCAGAAGCGAGGAGCTCTGAGGCCTTTGTTGCTCTCTGTCTATTGACGGTTGCTGGGACGTCACTTCTAACCCAGCAGTTGGGTTTCAGTGACACGGTTAGGCATCTATTCTCTGAGATAGAGGATGTTTGAGATTCATACATGTTCTTAATGTGTAGGTTTTTAAATATTTTATTTTTATTATTTTTTTCATGTGCAGCTTGGTGCATTTTTGGCTGGAGCATTATTAGCAGAAACAAATTTCCGAACGCAGATTGAAGCTGATATAAGACCATTCAGAGGTTTACTCCTTGGATTATTTTTTGTAACTACTGGGACTTCCATCGATATGCAGGTACTAGCATGGAAACATTTCCCCATCTCTGTCTTGGGAAACTTAGCGTGATCTTTTGAGGGAAAAAAGAGCTTATAGAAAATGTTTTGGAGAATGTGTATCATTGCCTCGGTTTGCAATATATATAAAAATTATTTACCATATTTGCAAAAGTGGAATAATCTACATATTTTCTAATCCTTTTCTTGTGCAGCTTCTTTTCCGAGAGTGGCCAAACGTACTTTCATTACTTGCGGGCTTGATCGTCATCAAGACATTGATCATAACCGCAATAGGTCCTCGTGTTGGACTCACTCTACAAGAAAGTGTGAGAATTGGATTGCTCCTCTCTCAAGGAGGTGAATTTGGATTTGTGGTTTTTTCCCTGGCAAACAGGTGGGTAGTATTAATGAGCAACTCTCTCTCTCTCTCTCTCTGTATCTCTTTCTCTCTCTCATGACATTTTTGTCTCTTGTTGCAACCAGGCTTGGTGTGCTGCCTCTTGAGCTGAACAAATTGCTCATAATTGTTGTTGTTTTATCCATGGCATTGACACCGGCACTTAATGAAGCTGGACGAAAGGCTGCTGAAATCATTGATGAGAAATTCAATGCAGAGGATGTATGTTCTGACTTCAACATTTTCTGAAATTTATAAATTCATTGATCAGTTGTCATAATATGGCTGTTTCAAGTTTACAAACACAAAAGTGTAAAACAGCCGACTCTTCTTGCATTCTGGTTACAATACATGGCCCTTCTTTCTAATATGCTCTTTAGTTGTTGCCTGTTTAATTATATTAGATGATTGTTATACCGAGTAGTGGGTTAGTTTGAAAATCAGTTGATTATGGATTATTTTTATTTGGTTCTTAATTTTACTTTTTAATTACCCTTGTTACGGCCATATTCTGCTCTGGTTCATGGGCAATTTTATATTGATTATATTCCAATTTCTCAATTCGAGTGGCACATTACCTTAATTGTTTGATAAAAACAGTCACAGGAAACGGAAGAAATGGTGAACTTTGAGGCTAATGAACCTGTTATAATCCTCGGATTTGGTCAAATGGGTCAGGTACAATTGCTATTATGCAGAAACAACCATCATTTTAGCTTAGCTGAAGTGCTGAAGCTCTAAAGTTCCAGTGATCTCTCCACCTTGTATGTGCAGGTCCTCGCCAATTTCTTATCCACTCCGTTGGCTGCGGGCGTAGATGGTGAAGCTGTTGGGTGGCCATATATAGCCTTTGATCTAGATCCTTCTGTGGTGAAGGTCAATGAGAACTATATTATAGTTTTAGTCCCTAGAAACTTTTGACATGCATGAATGAGACGTTCACAGTTTCTAAGATTTATAAGAGTACTACGTTTAGTTTGAGTCGTTTTCTTTTTGAAATATTTGAAAAGACTAGTTCTGTGATATTGATGGCACTGAACGGTTTTTTTGCTATTGCATGCATCCACAGGCATCTAGGAAACTCGGGTTTCCAGTTCTTTATGGGGATGGATCGCGTCCAGCAGTTTTGCAGTCCGCTGGTATCTCTTCTCCGAAAGCTGTCATGGTCATGTACACAGGGAAGAAAAGGACAAGTGAAGCTGTTCAAAGGCTTCGCAGTGCTTTCCCTGGAGTAATTCTCTCTCTATACATACATGTGTGTGTGTGTGTGTGTCTCTAATTCTATGACTTAATTCGTCTACTTGCTAATTTCGTGGTGAAAATTGACATGGTAGATTCCCATTTACGCCAGAGCTCAGGATCTCAAACACCTTTTAGATCTGAAGAAAGCAGGGGCAACAGATGCCATTCTGGAAAATGCAGAGGCATGTAGCAACAGAGAATCTATTATTATTATTATTATTTTAATATTTGAATATGTAACTAGAATGTTTTCGTCAATTGTAACCTGGAGAGCCTGAATACTGTTAATTATTGCAGACAAGTTTGCAGTTGGGGTCGAAACTCTTGAAAGGGCTTGGTGTCATGTCCGATGATGTGAGCTTTCTTAGTCAGATTGTCCGCGACTCCATGGAGCTACAAGCTCAAGATTCACTAGACAAAAGTGACATTCGAGAAACTGATATTATGAAGCCTTTACAGGTATTTACGTATACAATGAATTGTATTTAGTACTTAATGCTAAAAAAAAAGGAATTGCATTTGGTACTTTGGTTGTTTGTGAGAACTGAAAATGACTGAGAAATAATAATAATAATAATAATAATAATAACAATAATAAGGATCAATCTCACCTGTGCCCTCTCCGAATTTTCAAAACTCTCGCTTTCTTCTTGAACTTTAAAAACTCTCATTTTGCTCTCCGAATTTTGAATGTCTAACTTAACCCCTTTTATTAGATTTTCATTAAAGACTAATCGAAAAAGAGGGGAGTAAGTCTTGCCTAACCCTTTCTGTTAGAATTTTTATAAAAAACAAACAGAAAAAGACCACGTGACCGCATTCCCCCTCTTTTTAAAAATAATAATAACAACCAACTGACCTTCACTGTAGCCATTGGTTTAAAATTTACAACTATGGTCCCTAGCATTTTTTAAGTAAATGTACACTCCTAAACTTTGTGTGGTTTGGCAATTTCTTCTCTATCATTTATTTTATTTGCAAATTAATTCTCGAATTAACAAAATATTATCAATTAACTCCACTTGTTCATGGGGGGTTATTTTGGACATAATAATCATAACTTTTATGCTAAAGTCCATCCCTTGATTAGTAACAACCTTTCCTAAATTTAACGGGTGGGCACATAAGTGCTAAAGTCCTTTGTTTCCATTGCAACATAATATTTTCAACGACTTAGTGAGCAGTAAAACCAGTATGTAACTAAAGTGGTTTGTTTCGCAAGGTGAGAGTTGCTGACTTTAATGGTGCTCAAGTAACCACTGCATCGGCTTTATCCAAGGACAATTCATCAAGGGCAAACCAGGCAGATGGGACTGATGTCTTGAGGTCCGAGGGGAAAGTAGATCAACCGAAGCATGACAGCGAGCTTCAACAATCTATGAGTTCAGAATATGATGGTGTTTTATACTGTGAACTGGAGAAAAGAAACGGGCAGCCGACCGAAAATAGTGTTGCTGAAGGAAAGATGATCGCTATAGAAGAGCCATGAATTCTTTGCTTACAAAATATGGAAGAACAGTAGAAGAAAAACAGAAAGAAAAGAAGCAATTTACTTCTAATCTCCTTTTTCTGCTAAATTTTTGTTCGGTTCTAGTGATGTGCATAAGAATGTAATTTGTAGGTTCTATTCTCTTGTTCGGTTCTATTCTCTATTTTTTTTTTCTTTTTCCTTGAAATTGTCGTAATTTGTAGGTTCCATTTCTTGAAGCCACTATTTTTGTTCTGGCTATATGGAAATAAAAATTGCCATTGGAGAAATAAGGTCTTATCTTTTCTGCTCTATTTTTAGAGGTTTAAAGTGATTGTACTTAATTTGTTCGAAAGTGTGAATGAAAATCCAGCTAGTTTTTGTGAACTACTTACAACAGATGCATTGGAGCGAAATATATTGCTTCAAGGGCGCAACTGATAACGGCTGTTTTTCAAACTGAAAGTGATTGAATTCCTACCGACATCAATCGGATTTTATTTGGAAGAACTTCCAAATCTCTGTTGACATTTTCATCCTTGCATATGTTTTCATTCATAGATATTGTACTAGATAGAGTGATATCAAGTGATTAACCAATATCAATAAATGATTTACTAGTTCATCAATAATACGCCATCAAATCTATACGAGAAGATAACCTAAAGTTAAATTGGTAAGCCATCAAATTATGAGTCAAATTGGGGATTTTTAAAATTAATGGGCAAAGTGAGAATAATCTAAAGTAAAAAAGCTGCGTGACACTTTGCCAATAGTTCAAGCTGTTCTTGAGGATGCAGAAGAGCAACAAGCCGCGAGCACGGCGGTGAAGATTTGGCTGTCCAAGTTTAAAAAAGTTGCTTATGATGCTGAAGATCTGCTTCTCCTTCTCTCTGCTGATGATTCTTTGAGGAATCTACAATATGCAGAAAAGGTCAAACTGATGCTTCATTCATTGGACAAGGTGACAGATGAAGGACTTGGCATTAATTTTGGCGACTGAAGCGCGGTTTGGAGAGAATGGGACAGAAGGGAAACGAGCTCCTTTGTTGTTGAATCTGAAGTCTATGGAAGAGAGCAAGAGAAAGAGGAGATAATCAAATTGCTACTGCCTTGTGAAATTACCGACAGAGGAGAAGTGTTGTGCATGCCAGTAGTAGGGATGGGAGGGATATGAAAGACAACGCTTGCGAAGTTAGCGTATAACGATGAAAGTGGCTATGAAAGTAATCTGTTGATGTGGAATTCCTAAGAGGAAATGAAATTCACTTACCAGGACCATCAAAGTGGTTAGATATTTGGAAAGCAGAGAAAGTTCTTCGTGAACTCAAACCAAACACAAATCTTAAAAGTCCAGATGTTGGTGGAAGAAGCTTTTTCAAAATTGAGCAAATTGATTCTCGACAAATGTCCAAAGCTAACGGTCATGCCACAAATTTTGTCTATCCAGCATTTGGAACTCTAAGAATGCAGTGCAACTTTGGTTCATTCCTTTATGAACCTCACATCACTTGCAACACTTATGATTGCCAAAGTCAGAGATTTGGAACATTTCCCTAGTGCGTTTCCTTCAAATAATCTCCTTCTTAGATCTTTGGCATCAAGTCTTGTCCCCTTTATTGGCTGCCACATGATTTTGGAAATCTTGATGCTTTGAAATCATTGACCATTCGATGGTGTGAAAAGCACTCCTCTTTGCCACGAAGTTTGCACAACCTCATTGCTTTGGAGTCCTTGGAGATCAGTGATTGCCACAGTCTAACGTCATTGCCAGAGGGTGGGAATGGAGGCTTAAGCAAGCTTCAATCTTTGTCCCTCGAGAGTTGCAACAATCTGGCTTCTTTATCAATAGGATTCCAATATCTGATGTCTCTTGAAATCTTGACAATCATGTATCCACTTATTAGGATACTGCCAAAGGCTGTTGAACGCCTTTCTTCCCTTCGAAGTCTGAGCATCTTGGGCGTTCCACAACTTAATTACCTGCCAGATGGTATACAAAAACTTAATGTACTTCATAGTCTCGAAATTTTAAGCTGTCCAAGCCTAAAAGTATTGCCCGAGTGGATAAGGAATCTTGTTTGATTGAGATCTTTAACAATTTCAGATTGTCAAGATCTTAGATATCTACCTGAAGGTATAAAACTGCACTACAATGCCTGTCGATTCATGATTGTCCTCGACTTCTGGAGAGGTGCAGGGAAGAACAGGAAGAGTATTGGCCAAAGGTAGAGCGTGTCCCGCACAAACACATCAGATTACCTAACCTAAAGCGTCCAAGAGAGGAAGGCAGAATTTCCGCAAATTAGAACAAAACGAGAACATTCTTAATCACCAAGTAAGCTACCTGCTTCTGATCCTTAATTATTTGAGTTATATCTCTCATTATGAAATGTGATATGATCTAATCATCTCTTGATAAGTACTATGTGTTTTGATTCTTGTCTGGTCCAAGAAATTGGTGATTGAATTATTATTTTAATAACATGTGCCGTTAAGACTTTTGTTATGTCTCAGCAGCATGTTTGCTTTCTTTCTTGAATTCAATAAATGGAAATGGTGATGAAATTGTTTTGAAATTGTACAAGATGTATATTTCCTAGTTAGCAAGAAGAAGACCATGCACATATCTTCCTGGTTGTAGAATAGCAAACTATATATATATATATACATACTGGTACGTATTATCTATATTTCTACTGGTCTTTCGAGAGACTCAGTTTATGCGATTGTTAGCTTAAAATGTGATCTCTCAATCGAAATATAAATATGATCAAACTAAATGACTGTTAGCTAGCTTATTTTTATTTTTATTTTTATTTTTATTATTATTATTTTAATGTAATTGCTTTGGCTTTTGTGGAAAGGAAGCCCTGACTGAATTAGTTTCTTGCAAAGCTCTGGTCCAGAGCTTTTGATGGCTGTGAAGTTTCTTAGTCCCGGCTTGCTTGCAAATCCGTGGAGAAGTGGCTGATAGATTAGCTTCTTATCGTGTTAACTCGGACGATCAGTTGGTGGTTCTTTGTTCCAGCTTTTGTAAATTTTTGTGTAGCTAGGGATTCCGTCCGTCCTTCCCAGTTTTAGATTTGTTAATTAGTTGACTTTTTTTATTTTTATTTATTTTATTATTATTATTATTTTTTTTAGCAAAATAAACGATGGATCGGTAATGTTCTCATATTTTTTGTCCAATATGAAGGAGTCAATTAGGCCCAAAGGTGCAAAGACGAGGATTATGATCCTGAGCCTTTGACCACTACCGGAACAAGATTGAGCTAATTTTCTCTAAGTTGTGTTTCATCTATGAAGGTTTTAACAAGGCATTTTCTATGGTTTTCTTGTAAGATATAAGTTTTGGCTTTACTCTTTGTGAGAAACCTCTAGTTTTTCAGTGGACTTGAAACTTTTGTGGTTGTGAGTGAAACTAAAATATCTTAATTTTTGCAATGATAATTCTTAGCCAACGTCCAACTATTTTTGTTATTTTTTTTTGGGAGAACAAACATGCTGAGGAAGTATGAACATGAAAATCCAATGACTTGAAAAAATTAGGAAAAAAATTAATTGGAAATCAATTGATTAAAAAAAGAGTATGAAAATGAGAAGTTTGCTCACGTTTATGGCTAGTGAATTTTCCAGCAGGCTTCAGTGTATACAAGACCGACTTGTCTGAAGAATTATTAACAGCTAAGAATAAGCAACTCTGACGTAGTTAAAAAAAAAAAAAAAACCACACACACACACACACACAAACACACCACGACGAGGACGAGGACGACAACGACGAAAAATGAAATATAAAAAATATTCTGAACCCAACAAAGTGATTTAATAAGATACTTCACATCTTGTAACATCTACCCTGTTTTATTATGCATTATTAGAAAAGAATGACTAAGGTTGTATTTCTGGAGTTTCGGGATTAAAACAAAGCTCATTTACAAGAAACATATATATGAATCGAAAGAGAAAAAAAAAAAAAAGTGTTACGGATACCAATTCTAATTTCAACTTTTTGAATATCAATTCATGTCATATTTTCATTGTTAAATACAATCAATTGATATAGTAATACATTAAACACTTATCTTAAAAAAAAAAAAAACAACTCATATGTCACATAGGATGGTATTTAAAAATTGAGATTATAATTGGTATCCTAGCATTTTTTTTTTTTAAATTTAAAAAAGAGAGTTATGAGTAGAGACGTTAAACATCATTGATTTGAAGAAGAAATAAACTAAATATATTGAGATTGACTTTGAGGTCAATTTGATGAGCAAAAGAATTTGTTAATTAGAAGTTTCTTAACTAGATAAGGCTCACGAATTTTCCTGCAGGTTTCTTATGTTGGCAATAACATGTTTTTAGTAGACTTGGGTTACAATTTCTACCACCATTATGCGCCCCGCACTCTTCTTATATGATCGCGTTATTGCTGTTAGATTTGATTTTGTGATTCCACAAAATGGCGGATAGAGCTGAATCCTGTTTTTTGAAAGGAGTCTTCGACATGTTCGATTCGCCTGGCATGCAGAAAGTTGGCGAAAAATGGGTGTCCAAAACGAGTTTCAGTGAATAGACATTATATCGAACCGAACCGTCTTCGTCACTTCGCATGAGGACTCAGTAAGCTTCTAGGGCCGTTTGGCGGTTTTTTTTTTTTTTCCTTTGCTTTTTTTTTTGTTTTTTGTTTTTTGTTTTTTGAGCATTTGGATTGAAATGTGGTGTTTGTGGAGCCGTTATGTCCAATTCATTTATGATGTTTGATCGAAAGCTTGTGAGATTTTTTTTGTTTTTTTTAATCATTGAATTTGTTCCGCTCGGCATTTTGATGCTATGTTTCCATTCGAATTCCTACTCAAATGTGGTTCTTTTCTTGGTATTTTTGAGATTTTTATTTTGAACTGCTCGTCTTGGATCAACTACGGCTATATATTTTATTTTTCCCAAGCATTTATAAAAAAAAAAAAAAACATGAAACGTAAGAAAATGCCCTTTTTGCTAAAATGCACTTAAATTTGTTAATGTGTATCCTCCTCATCTATAATTTAAATTTGTCAACTTGAAAATTTGTAAACGTTTCAAAATTTGGAGAAATGTCACGAGCTGAAGTTCAAAATTAATATTTTATGACAAGATCTAAAGTTTAGGTAGAAAAGTGAAATTTGTCCTTTTGAAATTCACAAACAACGTGAGAATCACCCAAAGTTGCGGAGTATAATTGAGGATAATAATGAGTAAGAACAGCACTTTTAAAAAAAATTAATTTTAATTGTAATAATAATAATTATTATTATTGTTTTGGTGGTAGATAATAAAGGGTTGACTTGAGGGCAATGGAATCAAAATTTTGCACAACCAGTCTACCATCAAAACCCTCCTTCTTCCTCTGGAATTTTGGCTCCTAAGAGACATCATTCAACTAGTTTTCTGATCATCCAAACTGTCTGAAAATGGCAGAGCTAGTTCTGTCTCCAGTTCTAGATGTCATTGTTGAGAAGCTTGCTACTCCACTGTTCGAAAGGTTTGTCAATCTCTTGGATGTCAAAGACAACGTTAAAAAGCTGCGTGAAACCTTACCAATGGTTCAAGCTGTTCTTGAGGATGCAGAAGAGCAACAAGCCACGAACACGGCGGTGAAGATTTGGCTGTCCAAGTTCAAAAAAATTGCTTATGATGCTGAAGATCTGCTTCTCCAACTCGCTGCTGATGTTTCTTTGAGCAATCTAAAGTATGCAGAAAAGGTCAAACAGATGCTTCATGCGTTGGACAAGGCGACAGATGAAGGGCTTGGCATTAATTTCGATGACCGAAGCGCAGTTCGGAGAGAATGGGACAGAAGGGAAACGAGCTCCTTTGTTATTGAATCTGAGGTCTATGGAAGAGAGCAAGAGAAAGAGGAGATAATCAAGTCGTTGCTGTCTTGTGAACCTACCGATGGAGGAGAGGCGTCTTGTTTCCCAATAGTCGGGATGGGAGGAATAGGAAAGTCAACGCTTGCGAAGTTAGCGTATAACGATGAAAGGATCACGCAACACTTTGATGTTAAGGTATGGGTTTTTGTTTCTGATCAGTTCAATGTCAAAAACATAATGACTGCTGTGATAGATTCTGTAAACGGAGAGAGATGTTCTCATTCGAATATGGATGCACTACACTCCGCGGTAAGCAGCGTGTTACGAAACAAAAGATACTTGATTGTATTAGATGATGTTTGGACTGAAGATCAAGATGATTGGGACAAATTGAGACCGCTATTTAGGGGTGGTATTGATGGAAGCAAGGTATTACTCACGACTCGCAGCAAAAGAGTTGCGTTGATTACAGACTCTCCAACTATTCCATACTATTTGAAAGAGTTGTCCGAGGATGCTTGCTGGACTTTGTTTAAGCAGCGTGCTTTTCGACGAGGAGAAGAAGAGCATCATGCAGCTCTTTTGCCTATCGGACAGCAAATAATCCGGAAATGTGGGGGAATCGCACTAGCTGCAAAAACATTGGGAAGTCTTATGCGGTTCAAGAGGGACGTCAGAGAATGGGAGTTTGTACGGGATAGCGAACTTTGGAACTTGGAAGGATGCAAAAGTGGGATCCTACCAGCGCTAAGATTGAGTTACTCTCATTTAC